>JAHXMU010000008.1:3778036-3814334 GCA_019455685.1 Philornis downsi
TTCTCCTCTTCAATCCTTATTGAGTTTTTGAAATTCAAAGCAAAATTCATCAAACTTGCCGAATATGCTTTGATAACGTGTCGGGGCATCAAAGTCTACACTTTGTAGAAATGAAGTTTAGTTGATAATTTTTTTGTAACTAAGTTAAGTATATTAATTCCTCCAAATTGCTCTCAATATTTTATTAGCAGAGGTCTTACCTTCACAATGACGTCAGTTTTGTTAATACTTTTGGTAAGTTGTTTGGATGATTGAATTATTTTTTTTAATGTTCTCTTATAGTTTTCCTATACTTTTAACGCGTATTTATCAATCACATAGTTAATTTCATAATTTTTTGATTTATTATAACTCATTTATTACATTAAGAAATAAAAAA
The DNA here is from genome assembly GCA_019455685.1 of Philornis downsi. Classification (NCBI taxonomy): domain Eukaryota; kingdom Metazoa; phylum Arthropoda; class Insecta; order Diptera; family Muscidae; genus Philornis; species Philornis downsi. The sequence continues at coordinate 3,778,416 of JAHXMU010000008.1, forward strand.
ATGTGTTCACAAATTTAAAAACTGGGTACAATTATATACTTAAAGACATAATTGTATACTTAGAGACAATTGAACCATTAATTTTGAAAGTTAATGAAGCCATTTCCAATTTCATTATAGATGGCTAAAGTTTACGAATTTTAAAATCTATCGAGTCTCATTCGTTTATTGGTGCATCACTGAATTTGGATATCTTCTTAAGGTTTTATAGTGTCGGTAATCCACTGCAAATAATATTTAACTCTTATATAAAAACTAGCAGATTTATAATCACCACATGCATCAACTCCACCCGAAATTACTCCATATTGTACAAAACGTTGGTCGGCCTCGGTTTCATATGAATTAAGATTGCCCAGTGGTCCACCAGAATCACCAGCACACGTGTCTTCCAAGCCATTACCAGTAGCACAGATGTTAGTTTCATTATTCAGCTCAAGGTGGAACTGTGCATTGCAGACACTAATTTCGATAGGGTACACGACGGCATACATTAAGACATCTGACCCGAAATCATAATCTTCTGTATCTCCCCATCCTGATATGATAAATTTTTCTGGTGGTTCAAATTTGTCGTAAATTGGTAGACATATAGGTCGTATAAAAACTGGAAAAGATATTACAAGTTTTTTATATGGCTTAGTACATTAGTTGCTCTACTACATACGAGTAAAATTGGCTTTTCGCTGCAAGCGTATTAGGGCAATGTCATTAGTGTAGTTTTCAAACTTGGGATGACTGATCACTTCTTCTACTTTTATATCAACCGGTTCCGAACATACGATTCCTTTACATACTTTGCGGATACTTATCCGATATTCCCCCAAACGCACGGTGAGCCTGAAAATGGATTTGGATAAAATATTTTTGTTATGATATTGAAAATTTAGTTGCAATGACTGAAACAAGTGCTTCAACGTAGTAATTGAAGCAAGAGAAAGAAATCTGTCTTAGCCATATCAGGAAAATAAAATGGTTGTTCAATGATATTTATTTAGTTTTTTTGCCAGAAATTCATTCACAATGAAGGCCTTAGAGAATGGTGCGTTGTCGCCATGCAAAATCCATTAATCTTCTTTCCACAAATCTGGCCTTTTTCGGATTGCTCTTTTAAACGTCAATAATTATGTAATGGAGTCTGAACTTCTTCCAATAATTCCGAGTGCACAACATTCAAACACATTCCTTGACTTACGGCTTTGACATGTTTTTTGTTTGTTTGTTTCGTGAACGTATGACTCATAAAAAGTTATAATGCGTTTTAGGAATGTGGAACCGGTATTGAGTCGTTAGAGCATGTCTTCAGAAATCTTTACAATTTTGATTTTGTAAAAAAAATTCACATTTCGTGCATAGGAAATCGTATAAAATGGCATGAATTTATTCGCACCATACTCGTATAGCAAGTTCAGCGGTTATCTCTCTCAAACTTAAATATCAAGTTTGTGGTCACTATTTCTTCCTTTCTGCCGTTGATTCTATACAGTGGGGAAAATCTTTCACCATATCTCGGCTGGTTTTATAGTTTGCCAATGTCTTACATGGCAAACAAATTGCAATGCCAAATTTCAGACAATTTATTTGTTTGTTAGTTTTATCTATTGTAAGAATCGCAAAACATACTTGAGGGGAACGAGCAAAATCGAGCGCTGTAAGCAAATTAAATAACAGACCGCTCTTAAACTAGACGTCAGCTTAGAGGACAGTTGTGTCAACTAGGCAATAAAACGAAATTTGGCAATCCCTTTAAGCGAGCTTTTTAAATGTTCAAGTCTTCCGGCATGTATTTGATGGAATGTATACAAAAAATATTCGATCAAAAATAGATCAGTTGGTTAACACTTGAATATATTTTTGAGTTATCGATATTTTTCATCCAAATTAATTGATATAATTTCATATGGAGAAAATTGCGTTGCAATGTTTCGAAATATTACAATTTCGAATTACATTAGGATTTACCAAAGTACAGCAGATAAATCAATTTAAAAAATTTAGAAAATGTGAAAAATGCCTAAAATTTTATGAATTGCGATTTACAAAGTGTTTTTTTTTTTTCGTCATAAAATGATAAAATAATTGCAAATGTGTTATTTGCATTCTCCACACAATTATGCTTTAAAACAGTTCAACTTTTGCAAAGACATTTTTTACTACACTATAAGTTATGTTCAGCGTCAGTTGTTTGTTTTGTTCACAGTTTAATCAAACTATTTAGCTACTCTTCGATGATTACGATTTGTAGATTGTATTATTTTCCATTTATTATTATTATTTATTTATTACAATTTTTTACGTTTTCAAGTCTATAGAATAGCACATAAGGCCTTGTATGTGTTATTTTGCTTTTACTACAATTTCTGACATGTGACATTTAGAAACCACGTGAATTCCCCGAATGTTGAAACTAAGCCAAATTTCTGAAATATTCTAGTTTCGTGCACGCCACCACACTGTAGGCGGTGTATTAAGTTTGTCATAATACTCATCTGATACTCCATAAAGAATACAACGTTAAAGTTGCTATAATAAAAATTTCAAAGAACTTTTTTAATTCATATAAAATATTTGTTATTTGGAATGATCCCTTGATGACGTGTGTGCGATATCATCATTCACTACTGTCTATATTACATAAAAAGTGGGTAATTCTATCACAGGTCCGCTGTCTGGCTATGTGTTGTTATACCACTCCCATCGATTTAGTAGGAAAAAACTTGTCGATACAAGGACAGAATACAATACTTTTTCCATCTGTTCCTTAATTAAAAACAACATATATTGGCAATTTGTAGGTAACAGCCCAACTTACATACCTTTTAAGGTACAGCCTTTACAAAAACAGTTTTATCTGGTTATACAAAGCACAAAAAATGAAGTTTTTACTGATACTGGGCCTGAAAATAAGAGATCAGCTACCCGGAAGATACTGTATGTTCAATCTAATTCATGCAGTGGATAAAGTGGTCTGATTACGAGTACATGTAAAAGATTTGATTATACAGGGTGGCGCAATAGAACATGCATATTTAAAAAATAGATTAAAAAATAAATACAAAAGGTATGGTTAAGATAAATCTAAAGCATTGTAGAGTAATAAATGGAGTTTTTTTTTTTAAATAACATCATCTAAATGGCGACCCTCTCTACGACGGCACTCCTCTAACCGCAAACAAAAATTATTGAAAACTTTCTTCAGTAATACTGGTGTAATGGCTGCCATTTCACCACGGATATTCTCCTTGAGCTGAACGATGTTTCTTGGATTTTTTACTGAAAGACTTTGTGTTTGAGGTATCCCTACAAAAAAAAAGTCAAGAGGCGTCAGGTCTGGACTACGTGGGGGCCATGGGATATCACCTCTTTTCGAAATCAGTCTGCCAGGGAACATCTGCTTCACCACCGCCATGGAATCATTTGATGTGTGACATCATGTGTTGGAACCAAGTTCTGGAATTCACTGTTCTTGAACTTTCAATTTCTGGAGCCAAAAATCCGGCCAACATCTCAGCATAGCGTTCCGTATTAACCGTGACGTTTTCGCCCCGCGCATTTTCGAAGAAAAAAGGGCCAATTACTCCTCTACCAGAGATTGCTGCCCATACTGTCACTTTAGGACTATGCAATGGTTTCTGGTGTTTGATTTTGGGATTTTCACTGTTCCAATAACGACAATTTTGACGGTTTACGAACCCATTCATAAGGAAATGTGCCTCGTCAGAGAAAAGGATATTGTCAAAATTGGAAAATCGATTAAGCATTTCATTAGCAAATGCGAGCCTTGCTATGAAGTCAGACTTTCAATTCTTATGTTAATTGCAACTTATATGGGTTCAGTTTAAGATCCAATGTTAAAATTCGTTGCAAACTTTGTCGCGATAATTGTAAGACAGACGATCTCTTGCGAGTCGACATTTGTGGATTTTCTCGTACTGACTCCATAACTTTCTCAACATTGTCTTCGGTCCTAGATGTTTTTGGGCGACCATTTCCTTGTGGTTTAAATGTTAAACCGGTCTCTTCAAAACGCTTTATCCATATTTTAATTAAATTAGCACTCGGAGCTTCGCTAATTCGCCATAGTCCATATTCAGCACAATATAGTCGCCTAGTAGCAATATATGAACGAGAGTTCTCGTAAAATGCGCGCACGCAAAATGCGCGACGCTTCCCGTCGAAGTGATTTATAGCGACTAAAACTCCATGAGCCCGCCAACCCAACGAATTAGGCGCCCCCCGCCCGCGCCTTTTCTACCCCGCAAAAAAAGATGATGCAATATGTACGTTCTATTGCGCCACCCCGTATTTGAAATTATTAGCATTAAATGTTGTAATGCAAAATATGTACAATAGCATATGCAGGGATCGTCATTAAAATCAATATTACATAAGAAAAGGAAAAGTACTTTGTAAATGCAAAATTTCTCGGGATTCTCTCATGGAATTTCCGTGGAAAAAATAGAGCATTTTATAAAATGTCTGTTTATGTTTTAATATATACGAAGCGTTACTTTATGTTCCCTTAGAGAAATCAATTAATATTTTTTTCAATAAAAACGATTTTTAAAAAATATTTATCATTTCTTTAATATGGGCTGTTCCGCATATGAAATGTTTGTCTATTGCATTTAAAAAAATCGACCGATTAGGAACGCCTTGTCTGGCAATTCCTATACAATACTCAGTGCGGAATTCAATCAAATTTGGCATACATCATTTTTTTCATACCACAACATTCAGTCAAATTTGGCACATGATAAGCGTTTGCTAAAATGGGACTCGAGAAAGAAAACAGATTGCATTGCCACAGCCCATCTGATGCCATAGAAATGCTCCAATTTTCTGTAATCCAATCTTTGCTGTGTAATTTACAGTTAGTTGGCTGCAGTGGACTAGATTTTTGTACATTAGATTGACTGATAATTGGGTGTAAAATTGGGAAAAATTTCGCTCGTAAACACGTCCTTTCTGGTACCATCCACACATGTGATAGATTAAACCTACATATATATATTCTTAGTTTCATACCTTTCAAGAACTTGTACTGAACTTAGACACATTTGGTGCACATCATACGTTTGGTGTAGTATTTTCAAAGAATGAATACGAAGGGCGTTGCCACCTGGTACATCCAATACAAATTGGTCGAATTATGGAAATTTAAAATTTTCCGCTGTAATAACATAATTTGTAGGCTGAAGTTGTTTGAAGAAGTAGTGATGCGTTAATGTCACATATTAATTTTCGCATAACCACGCCTCTTCTGGTTTTTATATAGATACACTTTTTTTTAATAAAGCTAAAACATTTTTTTTACTTGCGTTAACGTCCTCAATTTTGGGCAAAATATTGTCCTTTTTAGATCTCATTATTGTTATTATTTGAAAATGCTGTTACCGATTAATAAAATTATTGACATAAAAGAGCGCTACGTGGACAAAAATGTCTAATAATAGTACAAGAACGGTTCTAACATATAGGAATATGGAATGCATACTTACTGATCTTTTGGCTTTCCACGCAGGCAGTGGGCCGCAGTTAAGATGTATCCTGAAAAAGGCGTAATTGAAAAGTCTGTTATTGTTTTAGTATAGAAATACTACTGTGTGCGAAACGTTACACCAGTTTTCAATTTAAATTGCAACTTTATGACTAATGAGAGATGTATTTTCTCCTAAGTAGGTAGCACTGTGCCAAATTTCACACCATAAATATTATCAATATTTCATTTTTACTTAGTTGTGTACGACACAAAAATTAGTTTCGACAATTTTTACAGTATTTGATTTTGTTCACCAAAGAATTTGTATTAAACTTTGTTTACAAAATGGAATTTCTGCTGCGGGAACGTTTTGAAGCTTTCAAATAGTCTTTGGTGAATAGACTTTGTGGGAGAGAAATATTTGCAAGGCATAAAAAGTTTAAAGAAGACCGAGATCATGTTAAAGATGCAGAGCGCTTCGGACGACCATCAACCTTTGCCGATGAAGATCAATTTCAACGAATCCCAGATTTGGTGATCAAAAATCTTGTATTAACAATTAGGGATCTTGCAGATGATACTCAATTTTTTTTTTTGTTTTTTTTTTTTTTTGTTTTGAGGAAAACCATAACACTAAATTCTATAAAGATGTGATTACCGCTTACCGACTTGTAAAACACATTATTTCCAGAGATGAAATTTAGATCTATACTTATGGTCCAGAGACTACTGACTAACCGACTGAATATCTCTGCCAGGGATAAACCAAGCCCGAAAAGGTCAGAAATCGAAGTTCTGCTAGCAATTTTCTTCGATTGTTATGGTATTGAGCATTTCATAAGCATAAGTTCATTGTTCATAAGTTCAGTTCATTGAGCATAAGTTTCTTGCACCAGGCCAAACTGTCAACAAAGAATATTATAGGGTGATTTTTTAAAATGTAAGTTTCTCACGTTGGCAGCACAAGTTGGTAATGGCGTCTAAATGTCATCTGTCAAAGTGAAAAGTGTACAGTATACTCTGCCATTTCATCATGGAAAGACTAACAAATGAACAATGATTGCAAATCATTGAAATGTATTATCAAAATACGTGCTCTGTGCAAATGTGCATCGTTTGATACGACCATTTTATGGTAGTCATAATCGACCTGCTGAATCAACAATTCGTGCTGTTATCTTCAAATTTCGCACTAAATTTACTTTGTTGGACCGAAGAAAATATTGCAGCCGTAGCAACCAGTGTTAATGACGATCGTGAAATGTCAAATCGTCGCCGTTCTCAGCGATTGGGCATGTGTTACTCAACCACAAAGAAAATTTTACACGTAGATTTGGATTTGAAAGATACATTCTCAGGCAAGAACTAAAGCCGAATGACCTATCACAACGTCTCGTTTTTGGTGAATGGGCCTTACAAAAGCTCATTTAAAATCCGCTGTTTTATCGAAAAATTGTGTTTTAGGTTCATTATTAGGCTCATTTCTTGCTGAACGGATACGTACACAAGCAAAACTGTCGCATCTGGAGTGATGAACAGCCATATGCCATACATGAATTACCGATGTATTCCGAAAAAACGAGAGTCTGGTGTGGTTTATGAGCTGGTGGCATCATTGGTTCATGTTTCTTCAAAGATGACCGTGGAAGAAACGTTACCATCAACGGCGAACGATATCGAGCCACGATACGCAATTTTTTTTTTTTGCCCCAATTGACTGAGTTGAACTTGGTTGACATGTGGTTTCATCAGGACGGTGCAACATGCCACACAGCTCGTAAAACAATGGATATGTTGAGGGATAAATTTGGTGAGCAGCTTATCTCTCGATTTGGCCCTGTGAGTTGGCCCTCAAGATCTTGCGATTTAAGGCCTCTTGGTTATTTGTTGTGAGGTTATGTCAAGTCGTTAGTCTATATGGACAAGCTGAAGTCTTACAGGATAACATAACACACGTTATTCGTGAATACAGGCCGAAATCCTTCCGAATGGACATTTTGAGAGGGAACCGCGGACAACGTTTACATGAAATTATCTTTAAAAATTAAATGGCAAAGACCAATTTATCGACTCCAATAAAAATTTTAATATTTGATGCAAATTTGATTTTAAAAAAACTACGATTTTAAAAAAACTACGATTAATAAATCACCCTTTATTTAACCGTTATGCGTCTATAGCTATTCATAAAAATAGGCGGAATTTACGAACGGACTACTCTTGTTTTTTGCACCACCTTAATGCGAGTTCTGACACTGCACAACCAATCGTTTTTTCTTGGGTAGCATCATGTGAATTCTGACTATTTTCTAAGCCCAACAAATCATTAAACCGCCGCCAAGATATCGTTTGGAGTGGATTGGAGAAGGCCGCACTTTGCCACACATAAAGATGACGAATGAATTGTGCCTTGAGGGAATACTTTAAAAGCGATGAAATAGATCTGGACGAATAATAAAAGCTTTTATTTGGAATAAAACAAACTGGTCCTACTTTTCAGATGCAGTAGTAAAGCTTACCATTCGGTTATTTGCGCCTTTAGGTAAAATTAATTTTTTTTTTTGCAATTTTATACAATATAACAACTATACAACACTTACGATCGGTTATTATAGTTCCTCCACATATGTATTTCTTTTCAATACCCTTTTTGTATATCACCAACGACATCCATGGAAACTCGCCCAAATCAGCTTGGCGACCGTATGCGATATGTGGAAAGGCGATACCACAATTTTGTGCCTTTAATATGTTCAAGCCTTCAGGATTCAATTGAAGGTCGGCTGCAGCGCAGCAGACGTGAGTCTATCCTCATATTTTTGTAAAATAGAAAAAAAATACACATCTGAGGGACGAGTTAAAGACTTACCACATTGCTGAAAGTGCCACAATCGAGCTTCTTTATTGCTTCCATTTCTTCTCCCTCGGAAGTTGTCTCATTTTGTTTCAATGATTTGTTAAAAGATTTACATGACTCAATTGGCATACAGATTCCTTCTTGCTTGTCTGGCATTAAGCAATTGCTGGCATACTCTATAACGAAATATTTCTGGATTTTCCTATTACTGTTTACTAAATTGATAGTTTTCGATCTCTTACCGCTCAGCCCGTTAGCCACAAGAGGTGCGATAAGTATGAGGGGAATCCAAAACATTTTTAAATAATTCTATATTAGTAAGTGCACTGTAAGCGCAACATGCACCGGGTAGCGAACAACTGAATTTGAATAATTCAGATGTCTATATTTATAAGAATCGAAAAATATAACGCGTTTCTTATCACTTAATCTTATTTACATAGGAACCAGTGGTATGGTAATTAATCGCATAGAAAAAAATTGTTAAAATGTTTGAATTTCAAAGTTCACGGAGTGTATTTTTTGGGAGAATCGCACAGCTTTAGGATGTAGTGCATTTAAAACAAAGGTTTTTGGTATCTTAAGCGTTCCCATGAATATATCGGCAAATTTCGGATTTCTATGGGGAATGGTTAAACTACTAAACTACCCGTTATAGAATGGGGTCTCAACTGGAGAGTTGCAAAAAGTTAGAAATTTTGAAAAAAAAGGGAAATTAAATTTTTCTACGTTTTCACAAAATGTATCCGAGGTTGAAAAACAGTGAAATTGATCAAAATGTCTCCAGGTAGAGTTTTACGTGCTACCAAAAAGTTGCAATATATGAATAATTTTGTGATGGGGCATTTGATCAAACTGGGTGAACTCGGAAAAAGTTGGCTGAATCAAAAGCACTTTTACAAATCAGTTAAAAACATAGATTAGCGTGTAATGCATAAATAGAATTTGGAGTCCCCATTTGAAGCCAATTTTAACATCTGTTTTGTGAACCGATTTCAAAAGAAAATATGGAATTTCACTAAAGAGGAGAAAAACAAATATCCATTTTTATCGCTTTTAAAACCCTAAATTAGAAATTTAAATACATTTGATACAATGAATGATACAATGAGAAATCCATTCAAATAATTCGTTAATTTTAAGTTCTCTGATGCACAATATTATTTAGTTCATTTCTTAAAATGCGATTTTGGGAACCCATTGCACTAACCACATTTCTGGGGTTGATTTCGGAGCTTGATCGTAACTTTCTCCGCAATCATTATTTTAGGAATTGGTTCTCGAAAGTTCAATTCCGACATTTTTGAAAAATTACCGAATTTGATCAACCGTCCAACCGTGAACCCACAGACCCTCATTCGAAGCGTATAACTCTATTTAAAGGCATATTTTGGAAAAAAAGCAAAACAAAATATAAGAAGTGAATACCGCATTTTTCTTAAAATTTGGGTATTTTTATCAGCTCCAGAGTCAAGACACCTACAACCAAAAAAAGAACAGACAATTTCTGCCGCATCTCATGAATGGGATAACAAGAAAGGTTTTCAGATTCAGTGAATTTATAATATAGGCTTTCTATTTTAAGACTCTCTAAACGTGGCCTACTGCTTAACAACTATTTCAAAGATTAGTTTGGGAAATTCTTACCAAAATTACCGATTACTGATGGTCAGACTTTTTGGGGGTGACCGATCATATGGATCACTATAGATTTTTCCTATCCTTTACTTTCAAGAAAAATATTGGTCTTGCAGGCATGTACGTAGGAATGCGCCAAATATGAAACTCCTTCGATTTTCAATAGATTTCACACATAGTTGTTTTAGATTAAGCAGTCAAATATTAGGCCCTCGAACTTCAAAATCCCAAAAATTAATTTTCGCTGCCATCCTAATGAAGAGATTATCATCACTGTGCTACACTACTATTAGAAAAAGAACTGATTTATACATACCAGGCAATAATTATTCGGTTTTTCCATCTGACAAAGATTCGCTGAACGTAGGGGAAGACCCCTGTCCCTTAAAAAGACGACATTAAGAGTTTTTTAAATTTTTCTTATCACTCGGTAAGAGGACAGTGTGCATGTATATTATTTAAACTTATCTTAATACCCCGCACCTAATAATGGAATTTTTTAGTTTTGGTTCTGAACCAAATGCATGCTATAAATGGCGAAGTACCATTATAATTGAAATTTCAAATAATAACTATAGGAAATATGCAATTAGCTTTCAATGGAACTGACATTTTTTCAAACATATTTACAAATTGCTAACAAAAATTTTTTCACCAAATATTACCCTTGCAATATAATATATCAAATTAAGGATTTTCTTTCTTCAAAGACAAGAGATATCAGTGTCGATATCAAAATAAGAGGGGGGTTTTACATCAAGTTTTTCAAGTCAAACCTAATCTGCAGCAGTTACGTAACAAAGAAACTATTTTTAACCAGGAGCCTTCACGCAAATTCATTAGAAATTCATTTCTAATTCATATTCGGAACCTTCATTTACTTCTTACATTAAATCGAAATTGGAGACTTACCTTGATGTTGTTTCCCTATCAAAACAAAGGAAAGGATTTGACACAAAATGTTAAAAGCAAAAAAATGCTTCAAATTATGTATTTTCTGAACTTACGATACCATTTACAGCTACTTACAAATTTTCTATATTTTTTTGAATTGAAATTTTTGAAATGAAATGCAAACAAAAGGTTTCATGTCAGAATCAGAAATAAGATTGCTTCTAAATTTGTTTCGGGTATATGAATCAGAATGAAAATTGTTTGTAGTTTCGTTTTGGACATATGAATCAGAAACAAAATTCAATAAAATTTCGATACAAGTGTCGGAATCGGAATCAAAATTATGTATATATTTGATTTATACTTCAGAAATTGAAACAAACTAAAGCGATTTTCATATTTGATTTTCTTTCTGTCCTTTCTGTTGACGGCCTACGGCAAAAACAATTGATTTGATAAGGAAATTATACGTTTGTTTAATGAGAAATAAATAATTGTAATGAAGAATTTTCATTCGTAAAACTACGATTTTCAATTCCAATTGTTTGTAAATAACAAATTGCTATTCTCTTTCGAGTATTATTTTCCCATCACCGAATGAACACAACCCATTTCAATTGTTCTCTTTATCAAGTGAGATCAATTTATATACTTTTAATACATCTTTTCACTAAATAAAGCAGAAGTTCCCATTTTCGTTTATTACTTATTATTTTCATTTAACATTTTTTCAATAATTAATTAGTGTAATTAGCCCCAGCTGTGACACCAGCGAGTAGTAACAATGTGGACGACATGTCGAACCATACGCAAATCTCCTACCATCACCTTCCTAGTCGTTTGAGAATGATAATTTATATTTAATGTTGGGAATTGATATTGGGAATTTGGAAATTTGTTACTTGAAAACAAAATCAAATGGAATTGAGAATCGCAGTTTTAATAATGCAAAAATGCAAATTCTCAATTAAATGTATTTATAAGTCATCGCCAAATGGAGTTTTCTCATGTTCAAATAGAAAATATTGGAAATTCAAATTCAAATAATAATTCTCAAACTTAAATGTTCTTTCTCTAATACTAAATTCTCATTGTCACAGAAATTATACTCAGTTTCAAATATAATACAATTTCTTAATTTCATTTGATCTTTTCTCAAATTAAATGCAAAATCTCGTTTTCAGTCCATATTTTCTCAATATACACCGAAAATTCTCATTTTTAGATAATATTTATTCAATTTTAAAGGCACATTCTTAATATCGACCGTTCTTTTATCAATAATAAATGGAAATTCTCAATTTCAATTACAATTTCAATTTAAAAAGTGCCTTATCGTGACACAAAATCGAAGAGTTTTGTTTCGATAAATCTGGTCTTGTTCAACGAATTTGGTCCCATAAATACCACAGAACGCCCAGATAATATTCTTTATTTACTGTCTAATCCTTTGACATGAATTCCGAGTGCGCAAATCCGCGGTAATCAAAGACAACAATAAATATTACCAAACCTTTTGATGGACTTTGACGTGTTTTTTTACAGTTTGGCTTAATTGGAGGGCGTTTTGCAGACCTTTGTTGATTGGTTTCCATGACAAACTCGCAAACCGTTTTATAAATGTAAATCGGATTGAATTTTTGAAGAATTAGGTCTTTCGGAACCACTCGAGCGGCAACTCTCGATTTTACACAGTTGTGTAAAATGATACGAATTGATTTGTAAGACGCGGAAAGTTCATCGATTATCTCTTTCACACTTAAATGATGTCACCATTACCTCTACTTTATCGTAGTTGATTTTAGTTGCAGACGTTGATTGTAGAACAAATCGATGCAAATGTTTCAGCACATCTCGATCGATTTTGAATGCATTGTACCACCTATATGCAAATTGCTGACGTGGCGTATATATTTTAGCTCATATCTTTCCAGTCGTTGTACTGAATTTGGTCAAACCTGGCACAGGTTATGCATTTGGTGAAGTAAGTTCTCGAAATAAAAACTGTAGACATTGCGACAACAATTCTGATACCTTCCATACAAACTGCCGATTTATGTTTTTTGCTATAATCCCTAACTCATAGACCGCAGTTATTTAACTTTTCAGCAATTATAATGAACTATATGCTACGCAAAGTCAAAGTTAAAAAAACAATCAGTCGGATAACAACCCGCTCTCTGGTAACTGCAATATAAAATTTAGAAAATTACAAAATTTTACCTACGTATTCCTAGATTCATGTCCTTCCATTCAGCTGCACTAAATTCAGTATAAATCAGCACTCAAATCAGCATTTGGTATACTTAGTAGAAACGCAATAGAAATATACTAGAAAGTATATGCAACTTCTTACATAATAGCAAAAATTTGAAAAAAAATCCACCATCCATTCTCGTTCAGTCCTCTTTTCAACTATGTAATAAGCAGTTCTTAATATCTGAAATTAATATTTTTTTTTTATTTTTCTATAATTCTATAATTTATAATTTTACACTGATTAAAACTTTAGATACTTAGTATTTGATAAGTTAATGTAATACTATGTACTCGTATATTTATCCACTGGCTTCTACATATGTATGTCACTGCGCACAATTATTAATATCATAACACGTTAGTGGTTATTCTGGTTGGAGACTGCATAAGACATTACGGCCTCATGTTATCCGTGATCCACTGAATGTGATGCGACACATTCGTATAAATGCCAGGCACGTTAACTGATCCGCAATTTATAAGACCAGCAGCTACAATGCCATACTGAACAAATCGAGGACGTCCATTGTACATATCACTGAAACCCAGAGGTCCACCAGAGTCACCTTTACAAGTATCAACTAAATTTGAGCCACCGGCACAAATTTGCCTCTGATCCAAGGAGTAACGGAATCCGAAAGGTCTTAATTGAGATTCACATTTCGTCAGGTCAACTTGTGGAACTATGGCAACCATGAGAATGTCCGACGAATTTCCTATTATAAAGATAAATTCATAAACAAATAAATTAAAATTAAAGTACTGTAGGTAGTTATAAATGCATATACGAGTATATGATAATTAACCTGTTTCTGTTCTGCCCCATCCTGCAATCACATAATTGTCATGAAATTTACTCCTTAGATTATCATAAATGGGTAGGCAAACGGGTCGAATGTGGTCTGCACAATAGAAAAAAAAGAAAAGACCAAGGTGACTTTAATGTTTCATGTCTCTAATGTTTCTTGACTTAATACCACATACGTTTATATTCCACTTTTCTTTGCAATCGTATCAGAGCTATATCGTTCTTAACATTCCGAAACTGTGGATGCAATATGAACTCCTCAATGGCGATGTCTTCATGGGGTGGAGAGCAATACTCCTTAGTGCCCAATGTAATACAATCGATAGGAGTACTTTTTTGATGTTCTCCTAAACGCACTTCCAACCTAGAAATAAAATGTACGATATTGTTCAAATTGTTCATTTCGAATATGGGAGTTATCAACGATTCACCATTAACGAATCTTTTCTATTCTCTTCTTAGCAGAGAAATGGGAAAACAACCCATATGGAACAAAAATTTATAAAATTCATTCTAACATTTAGTTGATGTTTAGGACAAAAACTATAATCTGAATTAAAAACATGTAAAGGCTACATTTTCCACATTAATTTGTTGTCTAATTACGTTCAGGTGTGGATTAATTGGTATATCTACGCATACTTAAACTTATAAGATGTTAATATTTTTTTTATTTCAAATGTAGTATTAGGTCGTCCTACTATGAAATTGTTGATAATTTAATTAACGTCGTCATACTTAACATAATAACTTGCTTCTCGGATTCACTTCGAGGACGGTAAGGCGGTTGGAATATACTGAAAATGTACATAGTTTCCTATGGAACTTTTACGAGAATTTTATCTGGAGCCCCGAAAACTTCTCCGAATACAAAAAATATATATTTAATACATACTACGGAAGATGTGATAAAATTAAATCCATTATTTTTCCAATAAGTGGCTTCAGTAATTTGTATCTCGTATATAAGGGCGTTCGGGTTACTCTAGATGGCGTTAGGAGCATAAGATTTTGTACTCAGAAAACTACTCAGACAGTTTTGTGATTGCTTGACTTTGTATTAACAGGGCGCGAGTCAGAAATGGACGCCGGCAAATAGAAACTATGTACGTCATGTTTTACAATTTTCTTCGAGCCAGGTGTAAACGTAAGCCAGTCGGCTAAAATTTGGTCCTGATAAGCCAATAGTGCTAGCAGCCAATCGTGCACAAATTAGTTTTGTCGATTCTGTTCTGACAATTTTGCCAATTGCCGAAAATGTTCGGCCGTAAGCACTGTTGTAATCGGCCAGAAGCTAAATATTGCACAAAAACCCACTTCAATAGCACTGAGTACAATTATAAGTTCAAAGCAGCGCGAATCCCTTCTAATCGCAACAAAATCGATCAATTGCTGAAGCGGAATGGTGTCCAAGCCAGAGATGGCGGTCGGGAAGGCTTTTCGCTGTGCTTGGTGGGATTGGTATGGAATCATCTACTATGAGCTGCCAATCTCCTAATTCGTAGCTGTATAACAATTGGACAATTTGTTGGGTGCAATCGTTCAGAAGTGGTCAATTTTGATCAACATGGGAGAAACTGTTCCATCAACGTCACCTAACATGACTCGCCAGCTTGGTTGGTTAATGACAACTGGAGCTTAGTTGGAAGGTTGTTATGCACATACCTTATATTCCGGACCAGGCACCAAGTGATTACTACCTTTTCAAATGATGCTGGTGAAAGTTGGGTCTCTGGGAGAGAAGCATAATGGAATTACCCTCAAAATGACAACAGGTTGTCGAACAAAACAATGCACATTTGACCTCAATCGAATCATTCTAACTATGTTAAAAAGCCTTCAACGTCATGCAAAAATAATAGATTTTTTTACTACAACTTTTATTATTTCATACGACAAAAAGTATGGCATTCAGGAGGAAGCGCTTCTTATATATGTATATAAATGTAGCGCCTTGGGTCAAAAGATTCCAAATTGTTCATGATTCTGTAAGTCAATTGAGCAATGTCTATTTGGCTGACTGTCGTAAATCTTTATAACCTTTGTTAAGACTTGACACTGCCTATTATTTTGCCAGATAGTTGCCGTAGATTGTGAAGGATTTATGTCGGCCAACCACTTTTGCTACCTTCCATACAAATTGACCTATTTTCCGAAATTATTTTTCCCTGTAAATCCTAATTTGTAGGCTTCAATAATCAAAGTTTTTTGTCCATTCTATTGTCTTACAAAGCTAAACAAAATTTGTAGAAAAAACGACCCCTTCTGGTACTTTAATCCATCCATCCATTTAATCGATCCATTCTTAGTTTCATATCTTCCATTAAATTCAGTCAATTTTGGTGTAAGGACCTGGGAATGACAATAGACAGGATTGTCACGCCCCTTGTGGTACTTTCCACACATATTTATTTTCCAAATTCAGGCTTTTAGTAAACCTAATTGAATTGGCGGGTTCTTTATCGTACCTATTCTTATATCTAAGCGGAAGACTTTATTAAGTTAAAATTTTTGCATATTTTATAGTGCTTTAATTCGGTATACTTTTCCTTAAGAACCCCACTCAAAATTTTGAACTACCGCCTGATTGTTTATATAAGGCACAAAGTAAATATTGATTTGTCGCGATATCTACTGTATTTCATAATGGTTTCTTATGTCAATCAGTTCTTCGCTGTTTCTGTAAAGCCATTTTTTGTCAACCGAGAAGGATTTCAATTCTCCAATTGCATAACTTCTGTCAGCTACTATATGCTATATTGCCTTGTTCGTTCTACCTTTTACTCCAGAAGTTTCCACATATTGCTTCCTATGGCGTGCATATGCCCGCAGAGGAATGTACACTACGAAATGCATAATATTTCTGTTCTATTAAATGGTATAATTTTGCCCTTTTTCTGATACAAACCGTGGCAGTCTCGATGAGATAATTTTACAGCAATATAAAAAATTGTCTTGCTATACTTACAAACTGTTTTCCTTTCCTCTAATACAATGAGCTGCAGTCAAAACATATTCTGTAAAAAAGACACAACTTGTGTCATTTTATACAACTAACGCATCTGTGAGACTTACGTTCGCTTATTAAGGATCCACCGCATTTGTATGGATCCCGTTCATCGTCGTATATAAGTAAAGCCATCCAGGGATATCCGCCAAGCAAAGCTGCCTGTCCATTTGTCACCCTATTGACGGTATACAAACCACAACTTTGATTTTGTAGTATGTTCATGCCATCGGGATTTAACTGAACATTTGATTCGACACAGCAAACATGATGCTACAATGAAAATGTTGGGATTTGGATTTAAGAAAAAAAGAAAAACCGTTAATTGACATGTAGTTGCTATTAAAATGCCACTTAAACATGTTGAAAATCTTTTTCTTTCCAGCACTAAGCCAAAAAAGAATTCCACTATAAGCTTATTTCAATCCCTATAAATTCTATAGTCGTTTGATCTCCAAATACTTCTGAGTTTACTGCGCCTAATTCTTTCTTGTCAGGTTATTGCAAGTTTACAGAACCAAAAAATTTGTAATAATATATAGCAATGAATAACAATGTTGCATATGCGTCATCGATCGCGAAAGCCATTTACATTATTTTTTTAATTTAGAGTCAGATTATGCAACACTTTCTTAAATGTATTGATCGGATATTTGAAATCAATATAGTTGCAAAGGGTTTAAATATTTCTACCAGGGTTGCAGGCGAGTTCGGAACCGAATCGGTTTTGAACTGAACCATTTTTTCTGCAAACCGAAGTAAGGGGCAAATCACTGCATCCAGAAAATGATGGTGCGAACCAAGTAAAAGGCAAAATACATTTCCTTGCATTGCAAGATTTAAATTTTAAATCAAATATAAATATTTAAAAAAAGTAGTGAAACTTTATTATATCGTAAAGTAGCAAAATGAGGTTATGTATGGAACAACACGTCGGGCAGATGGCCGCCGCGGCTTTGCTGGCACACGCGATCTTTTAATGAAATTTTCAATGACCGTTTTGCATAAATGCTGCGGTATTTCATTAATACAGCGTCCAATTTCCTCTTTTAAGACTTGAGTCGTCGTCGGCTTATTCGCGTAAACCATCGAACCGTCGAATTGAGGTGGATGGAGTTTGAGCGACATCATCACGTGCAGCTGCGACATTTTCGTTGTTGTCTTCACATCACTAACAGACCCAGTTTTGGCAAATTTATCCATTAATCTCTTTACAGTTGACTCTTTTGGAGCATTATTGTAACTCCAAATTGATCGCAATTTGCGAACTGTAGCCGAAAAACTTTCACCATTTTGGTAAAACAATTTCACAATAAGAATGCGTTGTTCATTCGTGTAGCGCTCCATTTTTACTAACCTCGTACGTTCTACTAGCAAACAATAACAATTGTTCAAATGTCAAACAATGACACTTCGAATGGCGCCAAATTTAAATCTTGCGTTCTTGTTGGGACCCGTTATTTTTAGACTCACAGATAGGGATCTCTGGCTTAATGACTATTCTGAACGTAAGATTGAGTTGATTTTACTAAACTTGTTGATTTCTTGACTATCTGAAATCGAACAGGTTGTCGATCATACGTATAATAACCGATCATTAAAAACCAAGTAGACCTCGTAAAAATCGTAGTTGGGTTCATTGCAATTACTTTTTTATGCGAAGATTATCATCAACGGCATTTAAATTGGCATCGAGATATCGCTTATCAAAATAAAGATCTTAAAAAACAATTTTTTTGATTTTCTACAGAAGAACCCCATTAAAGCTGTAATAAACTTGAAAACATGATTGGCAAAGTAAAGGCAGTCTCAACAAAAAAAAAATGTCCTAGTTTACTGCGTGAATACAACGAATTCGTAGAGCGTTGGGGGTAAATCAATCGGTAGCCAGGCCCTTGGGAATTCAGGAGCGTTTCCATGGAGCGGGAAAACGCTTCCTGTTCTATAGTAGAATATTTCCGTTAAGCGTTAAAAGGAATTGTAAACATTCAATGTTTTATTAACCAATTTCCGGTATTTTTTAACACCATCTCGAAAGCGTACGATATATTCGAGTACAGAAAACAAATTTCCGCAATATAAAATCTTATTTTGGGCATATACATAGCTTTTTGGAGAGTACTCGTATTAAACAATTCAGAAACATAAAAACATACCACATTATTGAATGTACCACAGTGTAACTGCTGTATTTCTTCTCGTTCACTCATAGAAATGTTCCCACCTCTCGCGGTGACTTGTTTAAAAAATTCATAGGCAGGTCTACACGATTTTACGGGTGTGCAACGTCCTTCTATATTATCAGGTGTTTGACACACCGATCCGTAATCTAAAATTAAGACATCCACAGGTTTGCGCTACTTGCAGTCGTATTACTTAAAACTTACCACATTGTCCATAAATTACAAGTGTAGCGACAATTAACAATGAAATCTTAAACATTTCATTAAATATTTTTTAACTTTTGTTTATTGTTCAACTACTCAACTACCTGGCCAATGAATTAAAACAGCATCTGTTTACAGTGGCCAATTTATTGATACTGAACTACAAGTTTCCTGCTTGAGAGAGAAATGTTTTTGCAAAAACGCAGTATGAGAGAAAACGAAGCATACTTCTTATCAATACATTTACATACACACGAACAATATAATATATGTATGCATATACACACGTGTATACTCGTATATATATATTTTAAATCATGGGCCATCACTTGAATTTCCAGCGTGATTATAAACTAACAACTGAGCAAGTAATGGATTCTCATGTTGTTGTTCATTTATTGAAAGTTGTCGATCACACACTAGTGCGTTTAACGCGGCAATTTCAAGCAGAGTGAACAGCGGTTTTTATAACCATAAGTTGTTGCCGCCGCGCAATCGCTACGGTGTGCTAATAACTTGAAGTGTCGATGGGAATTCCACAGATCTTGAGGTATCAACAGAGACCGTTGAGAATGAGAGAACGTATTTGTAACACGAATATAAAAAATTTAATTATTAAATACTCGCTGGTATGCCGACTGACAGATTTCTGAAATCGTGCGAAACGCTCTCGTAGCTGTCGTGGCTTGAGATTTTTTAGTTGATCCGATAAGATTTGCTTGAATTCCAATTTGTCTGATTTTGAGACAAAGCGTGAATCATTCTTAGAATTTCCCACAGACGTGTTAAGCGCAAACGTGTTAAGCGGAAAGTCCAAAATATCTCTATAATTTCTTCATATAGCATTTTAAGATAATTGAACACGATATTAAAGTACATCAAGTTCAGAACAATTGGAAACATTTTTATTCTACAACTAAGTTGAAAAATTTTCTATGACAGAAACCCAACAGCGAAAGCGACACAAGCAGGGGAATGGTAACAAAATCATACCAAAACATTTCACTCAAGTAGGAAATTCCGAATAAAAATAAAATTTCTACAACTTATAAATCTTATTACATGTGGCTAGAGATGAAAATAACCAATCTGACCGAAAATGACTTTCAGTCAGATTGGTCATAATCTGTCAGAAACGGTCATTTTCCGGTCAGATTCAGTCAGATTCAGTCATTTTCAGTCACTTTCAAAATATAATAAAAAAAAATTTTTGAATGTATTTGGGCCTATTTTGATGTTTATTTGGCAAAAAAAAACTGAATTTTCTATTCCTGAAATTTATTTAATTTCATTTGATATATTCTACACAATCATTTTACAATCAAAGCAACCTTTGCCAACTTATGACCAACGTGTGCTGCTTTTGTTTTAAAAAACAAAATCAAAACCAAATTCCAAAAAAAACAAATTCAAAACCAAATTCCAAATGACTAGTTTTTCATTTCTCTTTTGCCATTTCTCTGATCTTTCGGAAACTCAAATTTCTGGAAACGAATCGACCTCTGAATCAGAGCCAGAAACTTCCAATTTAGAAGTTAATAACAGTATCGTTCTAAACTAACTTTATATTTATTTTTGTATAATTTTCTTATGTACCTTTAGATTGTTTTTATTAATAAAAAATAAAAATAAACTATTTAAAATTTTTTTTTTGGCCGATTTTTCATTGGGCGATATTTCCTAGAGCCAAAAAAACAAATAAAATCGTTTTAGCAATTTTATTTTATTTTATTTTGAAAATGACTGAATCTGACTGAATCTGACCGGTCATTTTCAGTCATCTATTATAAAAGACCAATCTGACCGGTCATTTTCGGTCATTTTACATCTCTACATGTGGCACAACTTTAATTTAAAATGGCAAATTGAGGTTAAGATTTGGATTTGATTTGGACGAAATTATATGTATATAATATTGATATGAAATTTTTGCAAACAAGTTCCGAAGCGAATCGGTTTTGAATCGAAATGACACTTTTTCTACCTGTGATCCAAAGCATGTAAATCGTGTCAAATCCGTTGTTCTGGATTGGATACTGTGTATAATCAGCTGCCATGCATTGAAAATTATTACAAATTTAAAAATCGTATAAAATTAAAAGAAATATAGCGTCTAATAACATTACATATTTACGGTCTTAATAATAATATTAATAATATATTTAATAATAAAATAATAATAATATTAATAAATTAATATTTTAAACTTTTTGCTAACATTAGCAATAAAACTTTTTATTTGGAATATATAAAAACAAAAAAGGGGACCATTTGTGGTACAGCGAGTAATTATAAATTTCAGCACTCTGTACTTTAGAATATACAATTGATTTTATAAAAATCGCCAATTTTTTAAATAAAATAACGTTTAATTTATGAAACAAAAACCGCCATTTGCCGATATTGGAATCACTGTTGGAGCCGGCATTAAAAATTCTAAAATTGAGGAGTTGGAGTCGAAACATCCTAATTTCAACACAATTCCACTGCTCTGGTTATTAGGAAATAGGAAAGCATTTTAATGATAATGTCATATCTTCTTCTTCTTCGGAATAAACATACATGTTTATTATAACCCACACGTAGAACATAATCACAAACGCCTCGGTCTTCCGCGCACCTTTCCAACAAGTTTCGGGTAGAGGGCAGTTTTATTGCAGACAAAAAGAGGGATGTATCGATATGTTCTTCCGGGGGTTTCTCCATGATTTTGTGTGTAGGTTCACCAGGTCTAAAGACACTTACCGCTCGTTTTCATTGAAAAGGGCGCAAAAGCAAATCAAGAAATCGACCGTGAAAAGATTTTAAACGATGTTTTGCTATCTCTCTAAAAAATAACATGTTGTCTTAAAATTTGAAATGTTTCTATGACATACTGAAATTTGACAAAATTACAGTATTTTCAATTGGCAACACTACGAGCACCGATGCCTAGAAACGCAGTGTGTCTGTGACCAAATATTTATTACTGTGGTTGCAGGAGAGGGGCCATGTTCCACAACTTTTGCTTTTTACTTTTTGTGTTTTACCTCTATCCCTTCACCTCCCTATATCATTCTTTCCCCGTTTCTTTGGTTTAAAAATCTGTTTGTCCCTCTCTTCTTTTCCTTCCCTTAGCCCTTTTCCTAGTGGCTGATTTGTGTACAATTGTGCACAATCTGTAAAAGATTGTTTATAACGGGTCCGTATCGTATAATTTACGTTATATTTTCATTTTTCAAAAAACGTCACATATGAATAAAACGTTATATCTGAGCCGCACGTGGCTTTGTAAAGTGGAATTGAACTTATAATAATTTGCATATGTATTTATGAATTTAATCATTTTTCTATGAAATGAGAATACTTTTACAATTGTTACACTGAAGCAATATTAAATATACTCGTACACTTACATTTACATTCAATACTTAAGAACTGGTATTGTATTGGCAATATAATACAATTTATAGGCAAGAAGAAATTATTTTGACTTTGGAAAAAAATCGTAGATAATAAAATAGAAATGAGTAGACGTAATAATTATAACTAATTTCCCCACATTATCAACAACTAAAGTGTTTAAATACCCAACATTTGCGGGAAAACCGGATTTCATGTTATTCTGAAAAAGATATATTTTTTTTCTTCGATAATTGGGTTTTCAGTTAAATTGAATTTATTACATGTATATGGAGCAAAATTAAAGGGAAAAACATATTTTATCTGAGAAATGCGTAGTGGCTTTATAAAAAACAACAAGGCTATTTTAAAGATTAGCAAGCCAAGTATGATAATTCTTAAGCAAGAAACAATTCTCTTAATTGGCTGTAGTTTCCAAGATATGGTGTTGTGAATGTTGGAAAAGCCTCTTCAGTGCCTTTTTAAGGCTATACAGGGTTGCCCATATTCGACGGACCCATCTGGCAACGCCATAACTTTTGACAGAGATGTCAGATCGCTTAATGACATACCGCGTTTGAAGCGTCAGTCCAAGCAGATTTTTACCATGGAACAATACACGCCACGCGAGCGCTCTGAAATAGTTGAAATTTACATTCAACAGAAGAAGTCAATTGTGAAAACTCAACGTGCTTTTAAAATATTAAAAAATGTGAGAAGTGCGCCTTCTAAGAACACCATTAAGCGTTTATACGAAAAATTTTCGACTGGTGAGGCTCTTTCTAATCCGAAGAGGCCAAATAAAAGTCGACCAAGGCGATCGGCCGAGAATATCGCTGCCGTACGAGTCAGTGTTGAGAGGTCCCCAAGAACATCCCAAAAACGCCGTTCTCAGCAGTTGGGCATGGCTCGGTCCACTTTACAACGGATTATTCGCGTTGATTTGCATTTGTTCCCGTACAAAATTCAATTGACGCAAAGATTGTTGCCTGCGGACAAGCCTCGTCGATTGGAATGGGCCCAACGAGTCATCGAAATGGCCGATGATGACGAGCAATTTTGGAACAAAATTATCATGTCCGATGAAGCCCATTTCACATTGAATGGGACCGTAAATAAGCAAAATTGCCGTATTTACGCCACTGAAAATCCTCAGGAGATTCAAGAATTGCCTCTTCATGACGAAAAAGTCACAGTTTGGTGCGGCGTTAGTGCGAAAACGGTCATTGTGCCGTTTTTCTTCCAAAACGAAAATGGCCATGCTGTTACCATCAACCAGGAGCGTTATCGCGACATGATGACCAATTTTGTGATGCCAATTATTCGTCGAAAGCGTATGAGGCAGTTCTGGTTTCAACAAGACGGCGCTCCACCGCACACAAGTCGCAGAACAATCGATTTTCTGAAGAATTTGTTTCCGGGCCGTTTGATGTCGAAAAGTGGTGATTTGGACTGGCCACCGCGTTCGCCCGATTTGACGCCCGCTGACTTCTTCTTGTGGGGACATTTGAAGTCAAAGGTTTACGTTAACAAGCCAAGGACCGTAGAAGAGTTCAAGGCAACATTCGTGAAGAAATAGCCGCTATTCCGGCCGAAATGTTGGCGAAAACGATGGAAAATGCTGCAAAAAGGGCACAATACGCCATCAACGCCAGAGGCGGCCATTTGAGAGATATCATATTCAAAAATTGATGTAAACAAATCTACTTGGAACAAATTAAATGAATAAGATTGTCAACCGCCAAATTTTTATTTTTTTCTTTGATTTTTTTTTTTTTAAACATGGGTCCGTCGAATATGGGCAACCCTGTACTCGTTGTAAAACTTTTGGAATTACAGCTAATGTCGTGATTATTATTCATTTTGTTAAATAATCCTTAGTAGTTCTTAATAAAAGTACTTTCTTTTCTTCTGTGTTGTATGAATTTCTTCACGTGTCTCATAAAAACTTTTTACTACAAAATAACTTGAAATTTTTCCTAAGTACAACCGACAACAAACTTTTTCAAGTACTTATATCGTACGTGGGGAAAATTGTTTGCCATTAAAATTTCATTACATTTCTTTTAAATAATAAAAGTAAAGAAAATTTCATTATCATTCAATGTTATTGAAAAATTTTCAACTACTATTATTTGAATCAATTGTAATGATATCAAACCTATTTTTTAAAACGCCAGAATAGATACAAAACCCCATTTTTTTACACCAAACATTAATTTGTAAACATATCAAATAGCGAAATGTCTTTCTTCGGGGTCGGTTGCAATGTAAAAACTAGGAGTTTGAGTAAAATAAAGTTCATCAATTCAAAAAGAATACGCCCGAAATGATGTAGTTACGGTAATGATTATTTTTAATTGAAGAATTTGTGCAATTTCATTACAATTAATAATTACAATGGAATTATCTAAATTTTTCTAAAATTTAAATAAATTTCATGACTATTTAGTTCAAATAATTGTAATGAAATCGTCAATTAATTATAATGAAGTAATTATAATGAAATCGTCAATCAATATAACTTCATGTATAGCTTATATTGATTTGGTCTTTAAGCTTGTTTCTTTTTCAATATTTTATTGTCTGATATTTCCATAACTATCATAGCCAAACACTAAGTATGTGAATAAAGAAGAAATTTAAGAACAAAATTATAATTTATTGAAAAATATTTTGAGAAATTCTTATTTTTCTATAGGTCGGTTCAGTTCTTGCATTTGCAAGTTTTATTCTACTGGGCGATATTGCACAATTTCGAACTGCCTATAACTACATTGGGATGTTCTGAAAGTTCGCTCGGTTGTTAGTTCACCATACGTCACGTCTCATGACGTAGAGTTCTCTTAAACACCATCATAACTTCCTCCCATCCCTTCTTTAAACTGTTTACTATAGCTTACTTGTGTTCTCGTTCTAGTCGTAAGTGGTCATAGTGTTTTAAAAAAGGTTTTAAAAAGTGGAAAAAATAGCGAAAAGGAGCATTTTAGGCATATTATGCTGTATTATTTCCGAAAAGGAAAAACGGATAGCCGAAAAATAATGTCTGTTTATGAAGAAAACTGACCAAATGGAAGAACTTGTCAGAAATAGTTTAAAAGACGTCCGTAACGGACGCTTCTAGATCAGGACGACCAAAAGAAATTGTTTCCGAGGAGATGAGAAATTTATGTATTGTTAACCCCCGTGCAACACTTAGGGAACCGTTCACGGGGTCATAAAAGAGCTCGGATTTGTGAGGAACCTCGATGTGCGAGTATGGGTACCTCACTTTCTCGCCGAGGCCTCACTCTGTCTTGCGGACACTTCAAAAACTGTCAGAGCTTGGGTGGGAAGTTTTACGTCACTCACCGTACTCCTTAAGCCTCGCCCCGTCCGACCATCACCTACATACTTTGGAGTCTGAGCAACCACTTGAAGGATTTGAATTTCCATAACGTGAAAGTGAAAAATCGAACTGAACGCTTCCTTTTTTTTTTTTTTTTTTGAAAAAAACCACGCGAGTTTTATGAGAGAAGAATTACAAAGCTCTTAAAGAGGTGGGAAGAAGTTATTGAAAAAGGAGGAGATTATATAATAGATTAAAATAATGGTTTTCTTGTATATAAATTTGTAAACCAATTTCTCTTAAAAACCGAACGAACTTTCCGAACCACCCGATAAAAAGTTTAAGTTCAGTCCCTATTCAGTCCACACTATCTCATACATAGGTATAGCAATTCTTGAACATTTTCAATCTATTTGAAAATTTACCATAAGCCAAATCCTCTTCGGAAATAAACAGAACACCTCAGATTCGTTGACTTTAAAATTTTAAATAAGCTGCATATATTTTTTTACGGCAAGCAAAATAAAATTTGCCTAACTGCATTGCTTTCTTTTTTTGCCGTACAACCGAAAACCGAACTTTCGAAATAAGTAGCTGTACAATTTTTTCGAAAATTTAAAGAGTTTAATTTTGTGGAACTGTGGCCTATTTACTTTTGAAATTTTCTTTCATCTCAAAACTGTGAGTGATTTGTGTCACAATTGTGAGGATCGCCCACATTTTTCCAATGAATGGCTTCAGAAATCTGTTCCTCGTGTTTTATAGGTGCGGTAGTGTTACACTATATGGCTCTACTGAACTCAGCATTGTTTGAGCGTACGTCAAAGATGGACACCAACAACGAGAAAATACGTCATATTTTATAGTTTCCCTTCCATGAAGGCGAAAATGCTAAAAATTTGAATAGAGTTTATGTCCTGATAATGTAACATCCAACCATAAGCAATTTTTGGTTTCTCCAATTCTGTTCCGATAATGTTGACGTCACGCCCTGGAAAGCCAATTGTCGAAAATGTCGACAAAATAATGGAAACCATCAATTCCGACCGTCATATAAGCCAAGGAGCTAGATATTCCATAAAATACCTTTTGGAATCACTTGAATAAGGCTGGACATGAAAAGATGCCTGCTGAATCAATGCAAAAAAACCTTATGAACCAAATTTCCATCTGCGAATCTGCTGAATCGCAAACAAAATCGGCCCATTCTTTTATGAAGCGAATGGTGACTGAAAAGTGGGTCAGTTACGACGACGTCAAGCAAAAAACGTCGTGAGGCGTTGAGCCGGTGCAAATGGTTGCGAATCCAGAATGGACGGTCTGGATGGTTTTGCTGAGTGTTTGCTGGGACTAGCAGGGAATAATCTCTGAAGAGTTCAACATTTGAGAAGTCTGAAGGAAACAATCGCCCGGAAGCGATCAGCTCTGAGGAAGATTGTGAAAATCGACAGCTGCAATTGTTTGCCAATGGGTATTAGGGATATATAAATTGGCATTAGGGATATGAGTTCGTAATTTGAAAAGTATCGTTTTGAGTTGATTACCCGAAACGAACTGCCACGTTGATTCTTTACGTTATCTGCTGGATGGATATACATAAATAACTAAATTAAAACATCAAGTTTGTCTTTGGCTCGATTTCCGATTACTCAAAGATGTAAAATAGTAACTTGCATAGAATTTTTCTCGTGAGGCCTTCCAAAGACGATAAGCTTGCTTGTGCTAAGCTATCCGCAGTAACATCTGATTCCAAGCATGCAGATCATATTATTGGGATACATTGTATAATTCACCTATCTTTGATTTTAATGTTGTTTTTAGAAAATTGTCATTTCTCAAGGAAGATCATTGAAAATGCTACAAAGTATTTCTTATGCTCGGCACTGGAAGTGTTATCCATTAACAATACTGTAATTTTGCCAATTTTGACAGAACTTCAGTGTTATTTATTTATTTATATTATTGTTCGATGTAATCGCCTTTAGCGCGGAAAATAGGAGAAAGGCTTCACATGCTGCGCGAATCTAGTCTGATGACATTTTTTTCTCAGTCACGGCGAAGAGCAATCTTAAAGTCATTAACAGTTTCATATTCTTTAGGTGACACCTGTGGCAGTTACCATTACTGATGCAGGCGCCTGTTTCGCAGAGCAATTCGCTGGTCTAAATTGTCTTTTGATTTGCATTCTAACTATACACAATCATTTTGTTTGTTTAAATATTGCTAAACCGTCAACAATATTCTGGCATAAAAGTCCAAATTTTCAAGCTTGCCATCAGCGCACAAATATTTTAACACCTTTGCTCTTGTTAGGCGAACTATCTTTTGCATTTTCTGTATTTTGTACGGTTTTAATCGTAGTGCATTTTTAATATGCTACCAGTAGACAAATTGAAATTTTTCGCTTTTTTTTGTTGTTTTTTGTTACTGTCAGTATCATTATAGGAGGTAATGGTCCGATAAACAAACATTAATTTACATTCACATTTTGCAGCCAATTATAAATCAATAATTTTTTTAACTGCTTGTCAAAAAATGAGCACGCTGTCATCAACCGTTTGGCTGATACAGCAGCGTGAAGTTGGTAACATTTCGAGGGTCTATCCCTTTATTTGCATATATTGTGAAACCGACATTTTTTTCATTCTTCGTGAAATAAATTGTGTGTCCGTCTGTCCGTTCTCAAAATTTTCTAAGCTTTTTTAGATCGCGTTGTGTTGTTTAAGTTAGCATAGAAAAGCTTATACCATCATTTTTTACTTTTTCAAAAAATCATTGGTTTCTTCAAGGGTAAACAAAATCATTTCACTTCAGCAAGAGCAGGTGATTTCTTGTGAAACTCTCACTGCTGACACATTTAATACGGCCATATTGCATTCAATTCACGTCCGAATGATTTTCGCTTTTTGACGAAGAAAGCGAGTCATGAAGAATAAATTAAGAATATGCACCGCGAATTAAAAAATAGCAATGTTCTACCGATTCAACTTTCATAATCAAATGAAATTATTGTAGATTAGATAGGTTAAGGGTTCTGTATAAATAAAGGCGTCTGGCATACGAATGTGAGAAAAAGAGGTCGACAAGCTTGGCCGGTAATAAGTCTGGAAAATATCGTTTCCTCTTCCCTTCTTTCCTTAGAGCATAGGCTACCCTATACGCAGTGTTGTCTGATTATTTGTTGGCTTCATCGCCAAATACATTACTGAATATCGGTAAAAAAATTACTGTCATGACTATTATATTTTGTCTATATAAATTTGGCGATGAAGTTACAAAAAAATCTGGCAACACTCTTTTTGGCGCCTGTTTAAAACACGAAAGAATTGAAGTGATCTGTAATTCGTCACATCATAAATGCATATCAGTTGTATCGGTTATATTATTTATAAAGGCTTATCCATTTTGTTGTTTCAAAACCGCCGGTCTGGCAAGGCTGTCAGTTGCTAAATACGTGCCATCCGAAGTGTTATTTATTTAGTAAAAAGTTTGCCATTTACAAGTATAGATCGTTTAACAACCAAAGAACGCGTAAAAACAGTTAAAACGTGGGCTTTCAATCGAACAAAATTTTCTTTAGCTATAAAGTTCATTTCTCACTCTGTGGTTGCGTCTACAAACAGGATTGTCACATTTGGTGATTGTGGAAAAGCTATTGCACCCGGAAAAAGTGATTGTTTGGTGCGCATTATGGTTTAAATGTGTTATTGGGCCGTATTTTTTTCGAAAACTACCTCATAAGGATACTTTGCCGCAGCCAATCCATAGGCGTTCATTTAAATGGCATTGTATTTCGTACATCATGGCAAAATCCTAGCATTATGACAAAATAAAACTTTTATCGAAATCATAGCTTTGTGTGCGTTTTATTTAACTTTACTTTTAAAACCAAAAAATGGATAACCCTGTAAAAGGTTATCTATAGATAATTTTTTTGACTGTATGCGGAGAAATATTTCTAATATGTGTGTGTATGTATATGTATTTATTAATTTTGTATCCATAATTTAAATTTTCATGACTAAAATATTAAATTTGCTCCTCTACTGTAATAAAATTTTTATTATGCTTTTTATATATCTACATAATTAATAAAACTACTTAGAAAGCACTTGACACAATACTTTAATATCGCATATTATCCGTAATCCACTGCATGTAGTGCGAAATATTTGTGTAGGCATTGGGTGCATCACCCTCACCACACAAGTTGATACCAAAACTGACCAAGCCGAATTGTATAAAACGTGGACGGCCATTGTAGCTATCTTTATAACCTAAAGGACCACCGGAATCACCATCGCAGCTGTCGATTAAATCTCTATTACCCGCACAAACCAATGACTCTGTCAATGGAAGACGATATCTATGCTGTCTGAGAATCGTCTGACATTGCGGACGTTCCACCATGGGAATCAGGGCTACCATAAGGACATCTGACCTGCTTTCTAAAAATATCATGAAAAAGTAAAGATTATATAAGATTAATAATGGCGACGCCGGAGGATTTTTATGCAGATGTGCTTAGTGATCATTATCATTTTCGCCGCTTACCATTTTCCGTTCGACCCCAGCCAGATATAATATATTCTTTATGTACCTTCCCTCGCAAATTGTCATATATTGGCAGACAAATGGGTTTGATGTGTTCTGAAAAAAATTGTAATATAATATTTGTAATAATGAGTTAATGTAATGACAATTTCATACTTAAAAATAAACAACTGGACCGAAGATTTACATTCCCTTAGAGCAAATGAAAAAGTACAGTAATTTTAGGTACTTTTATAAGTACATTTTTCAGAAATAATAAAATAAAAAAATAGATTTTTTTCATTATCATACAAAAAAAAGTCATCTTTTGCGTTTCTTGTATGCCCACCTGTCATTTTGTGATTTCGTTTGTAATAATTAAAAATTCTTACCACAATAAAACTCTACTCGTATGTCGACCTGAGCATGTCTGTTAAAAGCACAGTAGATGTCACACCGATTTATCCAGAAAGCTGAAATTTGGCATGGGAATCTCTGATAGTCATGTACGGGTGAAGTTCTAAATTTGTGCAAAACCGGTACCAGTAGGAAGAACTGAGTCTACTTCAATAGCTGCCGATGTTTAACAATTTTTCGACATTTTGACGATTTTGTCTACCAAACTGGATTTTATGTGATTTAACAAATTCTTGTAATGCTTTTCCATAAAAATGATACTTTTGTAAAATTATGTGGGTATTTTTGTTAAAATTTGGCAATTTTGGACGAAAGTGCAAACACATATTCTATTGCTTAAACTGTGGTATTTCCTAATTCAAGCAGTTTGTCGTTCATTGATGTTTGCTTTGCACCTTGACTCTCTTGAACCAATTTTATTTTTATTGTTTTTTGCATGTAAAAACGGTTGCTTTGTGACATCAAGTTCCTGATATTGTACAATACAGGGGTAGGCACTTCAAGTGTTACTAAATTCACCCTGCTAATGGCGCGCACACGGCTAATGATAGCGCACTCAAGCGCCTGCATCAATGATGTTTGGACTGCGATAATTGTCACAGGGCGCTCACCAGTCATTTTCATTAAACAGAGCATGAAGGTAAATCAACCGGGAACTGGTTCTAAATGATGTTTTTTTAACTTGGGCACACAAACAACTTGGTAAAAACTATTGGAAGTTTCAACAAGACTCAGCATCATCCCATAAAATCCGAGAAACCCAACTTTTTTCACCAGAAATAGTTTTCAGTTTCATTTCTTAACAATAATGGCTGCTACATTCTCTAGACTTAAACCGAATGGAGTTTTCAATGGAAGCCGAAGTACCGACTAAACGGTATGAGACGGTCAATACTAAAAGATTGCTCTTCGCCAAGACAAAATACCATCAGGTCATATTCATGCAACGATTTTATTATCCGCGTTAAACGAATAATAACATATTTTTCTTAAAAATTGAAATGTTTTTACGGTGTACAGAAGCTTTTAATTAAAAAAAAAATTAAAGGTGACAAAATTACAGCGTTTTTAATTGGCAACACTTCGAATGCTATAGTATAGATATATATAAAGGCAACAGGTACTACGGGGGCACGGAATGAACCAGCCTTGGAATAGTTGGCATTTCCTGTGTTTAGTTTAAAAATGTATTCATTAATTAAAAACTTTATATGATGTGATGATAATCAATAGCTTTTTTCGTATATAGAAAATATTCAAAGAGTAGAGAAAAAATTACTTTTTTTTGCTTCTAAACGGTGATAACTTTTTTTGTTTAGCTTTCCAAAAAAATTAATTTTTACATGTAAAAAGGTCAGTTTTTACAACTTTTTTTTATCAATTTTTGTTTTGTTTCAAGGATATTGATCTAAACTAATTATAAATAACTTTTCTTATTTTTTTTTTGTGCATCATAATATTGAAAATGTTTTCTGATCTGCTACTAAAAACTTAACTTTATGCACATAAAGTTGCGGCAAAAAAATGTTATTTTGAAAATAGTGCCCAGAGTTAATGGAATGATTAATAATCAAATTTTCTTCCTAATGTTTTTCCTGTTCCATCAAATTTCGACAAATTTTTGGCTCTCGGCCAAACAATCCATTTGTCGATTCAATTTTTGGTGTTTGCATTTAAACTTTATAATGAAGGCGTATATTTTTTTAAATTGTAAATTCTCTCTTCTAAATAACTAAACAAATTTAACAATTTCATTAAAAAATTAATTGTTGGGAATTATTTTTACACAACCACTAATATCCATTGTTTTCAGCAATTTGCGTCTAAAATTAACATTGTGGTTTTATGTAATAAACATATTTTTAAAACATGGAATCGGAATCATTGTACGGAACTCCTTGTCCATGGAGTGAAGCACAGTGTGCTGACCAACAAATTTTTTCACATATAATTTCCTCCAACTAATTCCACTGATTTTCTTGTGTGTATGAACGGATGTACCTAAACCGAATCAGATAGTCATGTCGATCATGAACGTATGTGTTTTGGAATGTGCATTGTGGAATGACAAATTAATGGATTTTTTTTCTATGAATTAGTTATTGTTCGACTTTTCTTTGGTATGAAGTTTAATGTTTTCCGAGCTTGAGGTCAGAAATTTTTTGGGTCAGGTTTTGTTCTTTTCGGGCAGAAAGTGCAATATTTCTTCCGTCAAGATTTCGTGCTCTTTTCTGAAAAACTCCCTCTGTATTGAAAAATGTATTATAATCAAATACTAGCACTATTTTACGAAGTTTCTAAAGAGTGTCTCAACAAGAACGCAAGATTTAAATTATAAATAAAACACAGATGTTTAAAAAAAATCGTGAAACTTTATTACATCGTAAAGTAGACAGAATGAGGTTATATGTGGAACAACACATCGGGCAGATGGCCGCCGCAGCTTTGCTGGCACACACGCGATCTTTTAATGAAATTTGCAATGACCATTTTGCATTAATGCTGCGGTATTTCATTAATGCAGCGTCCAATTTTCTCTTTTAAGACTTGAGTCGTTGTCGGTTTATTCGCGAAAACCATCGACTTCAAAAAAAAAACCCCAAGAAAAAGTCTAATGGTGTTAAATCGCACGATCTAGGCGGCCAATTTTGGTCTCCAAAACGCGACCGGAAAATGACTGATGCAACAATTGAATTGTTTCTCTGGCTGTATGACATGTGGCGCCGTCTTGTTGAAACCACATGCCCTCCAAATTCATTTCATCAATTCTAGGCACGAAAAAACTGGTTATCATTTCACGATACCGAACACCATTGACTGCTTCTCGTGAATCACTCGAGGATTTTCCTCACCGCAAATGCGATAATTCTGCCTATTGGCGAAGCCATCAAGATGGAAATGGGCCTCGTCACTGAAGATGATTTTATCGGCAAAATCAGCATTTTCATGTTGCCTCTCCAATACCCAATTAACGAACTCCCTTCGCTGTCCATGGTCAGCTGGCTTCAGTTCCTTAGTCAATTGAACTTTGTATGCATGAAGATGCAAATCTTTCGTCAAAATTCGCTGCATAGTGGATTTGGAGACACCAATTTGCTGAGCTCGGTGTCGAATTGAGGTGGATGGAGCTTGAGCGACATCATCACGTACAGCTGCGACATTTTCGGTCGGTCGACCTGGTCGAAGGCGCGTTGTTGTCTTTACATCACTAACAGACCCAGTTTTGGCAAATTTATTCATTAATCACTTTACAGTTGACTCTTTTGGAGCATTATTGTGACCCCAAATTGATCGCAATTTGCGAACTGTAGCCGAAAAACTTTCAGCATTTTGGTAAAACAATTTCACAATGAGAATGCGTTGTTCATTTGTGTAGCGCTCCATATTTACTAACCTCGTATCTTCTACTAGCAAACAATAACAATTGTTCAAATGTCAAACAATAACACTTCGAATGGCGCCAAATTTAAATGTTGCGTTCTTGTTCGGACACTCTTTACATCTATGCTATGAGTTATGTTACTTACTCTGATATTCAACTTTTCGCTTCAAACGTATCAAAGCTATGTCATCAAGATATTTCTTAAATCCTTCAAACATAATCACCTCCTCAATGTCAACATTTTCCACTGGAGGTGCACAAATCTTTCCACCAGCTGTGCAGTCAACTTCGGTGCTTATGCGATGTTCTCCCAAACGTACTTGATATAAACTCAATTTCGGCCCCACACAGTGGGCCGCAGTTAAAACATATTCTGTTAGCACATAACGACAAATTAAGATTCAGACAGTTGTTCTATTCATTTTGTTGTCGTACTCACGTTCACTTATCAGGGAGCCACCACATCTATAGGGATTTGCTGTGTCATTGTACACCAGCAATGCCATCCAGGGAAAGCCAAACAAAGCTGCTTCTTTGCCATTTGAGACTTTATCGGTGTTGTAAATACCGCAGGTTTGATTTTTTAATATAGCGAAACCATCGTAATTGAATTGTATATCAGATTCAGCACAGCAGACGTGATGCTTTGAAAAGAAAGGAAGGAAGCAAATGGATACCACTAAATTTAGCCATCAATTTGTAATCGATTTTTTAACAACTCAGTTATAGTCATCGTTAAATTGGAAATAATATTTCTAAATAATGTTAGAACGTTGGAAAAAATTTAAAAATTAAACAAAGTGAAGAGAAAACTCATTAAACAAACTGTCTCCAAAGAATTTTTATATTTAGTAAATGGGTAAACAAAATGTAAGCCGTTTATCAAAATTACTAAAATTAATTATTAAAATATACAATTTGAGAACCCATCTCTTAAAAATAATATAGTCCTAACATAAATTTTCCAGTTCGCCTCACTCATTTAAGCAAGCAATACAATTTCTAATGACAACTTAGCATGTAAATTCCGTGATGGCTGCCAATCCAGTTTATTGCCGTAAACTTTAGATTTGAGATAACTCCACAGGAAAAGTTTATATTAATGAAATTAAATCAGGACTGCATTTCAGACAATTGCGCGATTCCGAATTGAAAATTTCGGATCGCCCAAAGAGATTGTTTAAGACTTCGCGTTTTCTATCATTATTAACGATTTTGGCTGCCCGGATTTTGATTTTGTTAGTGTTGTACAGGCGTCTTCAAACTTTTTGGCGCATCATTTAACTAGCGAATACTTCAGATATTCCAGAATCGTCTGTGCGCTACAGTAGCCAATTCAAACCCATCTGTTAGTTTGTAATTCTCTTATATCCCAAACAGAGTCGATTAAGCCTACAAAAGGTCGATTAAGCCAAAATGTTGGTATTCCGATCTATTCTAATATACAGCGCATATACAGGGTGGGCCATAAGGGTGTTGGCGGTTTAAATATTCATTTAAAAAAAACTACGAAACATAAAAAAATATATTTGTATTTTTAAAAAGT
>JAHXMU010000008.1:3827686-3842610 GCA_019455685.1 Philornis downsi
AAAAAAAAACCAATATTCATATTGTATTCAAAATTATTTCATTTATTAGAAGACAATATTGGTTATTAAAAAAAATTGTATTCACTCGAAATGGCCGCCTTTTGCTTTAACACAAGCTTTCAAACGGTGTGGCCATTGGGCTATAGCCGCACGTACGATTTCCATGGAGATCGAGGACGCTGCTCTGGTTAATGCTGTTTTAAGGCTTCCCAAATTTCTGTGGGGAGTCTTGCAAGCCATATTCTCCAATTCTGACCACAAAGCATAATCCAGTGGATTGAGATCTGGACTCCCTGATGGCCAATCTTCTGCTGCTATAAAGCCAGGAATATTGACTCTGAGCCACTCCTGCGTGGTTTTAGCTTTGTGCGCAGGAGCAGAGTCCTGTTGGAAGATCCATCTACGTCCATTGAAAAGGGTATTGGTCAAACCCTTCACAACACCCTCTAACACATCTTTTTGGTAAACCTTTGCACCAGTTTTTACGCCCTTTTCACAGAAATGGAGGGATGTGACACCATGGTGGGAGACCCCCCACCAAACCATTACGGAAGAGGGATGATGGCCACGTTGAACCCTTGGAACAACTTTTTTCGCTTCCTTAGATGAAGTGGCATAAATCTTGTCATTTTGTTTGTTGAAAACTTCTTCCACGGTAAAAATTTTCTCATCCGTAAACAGAATGTTTTCATGGCCATTGTCCGCGTGCCACTGCAAAAGTCGCTTGCATTTTTCCAGCCTAATTTTTTTTAGCTGAGGAGTTAGAAGATGCCCCGTGGACCGACGATAGGCTTTCATATGCAGATCATCCCGAATCAGCCTAGACATGGATCTGGTTGATATATCCAATTCCTTGGACATGATTTTCTGCTTTCTAAGGGGATTTCTCCGAATTCTTTCACGCACTGTCTTTACTACCGCACTCGTACGGACAACGCGCGGGCGACCACTTTTTGGCCTGTCTTCTACTCCAGACAATTCGCCGAAGCGAGCAATAGCACGATAAACGAACATTCTTGATATTCCGAGTGGTTTTAGCAACTCGAAAATTTGGCCAGCACTCTTTCCGCAATTATGTAACGCTATTACGCCGACTCGATTCTTTTTAACGCAACACTCCATGTTAATAGATTGCAAACTGAAACCAAACTGACTAGTATTCTTCACTAATCAGTGCATGTGTTCTGAAAAAATGTTAACGGTTTTATTCCCGCAAGAAGTTTTGAACGATAAGCGCTGGAAATTGTGTAACAGAACATATGGCAGGACTAGGTATAGTATATAGATTTTTGCAGTACGGGCACTTGAAATCACTGTTCCAGCTCTTATAATTTTTTTATGGACTACCGTAATTGTTAGCTTAACAATTGACAAAATCGTAATCGTTTTACTGAAAAAACGAAAAATAAATAACAAAATAACAGGGAATGAAGGAATGTTTCTGATACGTCCACACTTATCTGGTCAATACAAAGTTCTCTAGTAAGAAGAAATTTGCCAATACGGTCATCATAACCTATATCCTTCTTGATAAACCCTGAGTGAGTGGTTATTCAAAAATACTAACACCAAATACGAAATTTCACTGGAAAAATATGGAAAATCAACATATTATGTATGACAAGATGACGTTTATGACACTCCCATGTTGTCGTCGATTGTCAATTGTCGATTTTCATAATTTGTCTAATATTTGTTCTATCTAGTTAATACATTTCGGAAAGGCTCATAAACTTTTTAACTAATCTCCCTAATTAAAAAATAGTAAAACATATAAATTTAGACTTTAGAAAAACGGTTCGATTCGATGTATTATATGTGGATGAAGCCATTTCTGACGGGCCCATTTATCTGACGATGACTCAGTGTATTGTCCACGACACTGTGAAACATCATCGGTAGTGGTGAATGTAAGTTTCGATACGGTAAAACTTATGACATCTGTCCAGCTTCCTTTCCATATTTATTAAGATTTACAATGAAATTTAAAAAACTGT
The DNA here is from genome assembly GCA_019455685.1 of Philornis downsi. Classification (NCBI taxonomy): domain Eukaryota; kingdom Metazoa; phylum Arthropoda; class Insecta; order Diptera; family Muscidae; genus Philornis; species Philornis downsi. The sequence goes on from JAHXMU010000008.1 coordinate 3,829,684, forward strand.
TTTACTACTTTCGCCTTAGTATTTACCCGCCTTAAACTTCTCATAACTTAAATATTAAATTTGCTGCGGTAGATTAATAATATTTTTATTTTTCTGAAATATATGCATTATTTTTAAAACTACTTACAAAAAAAATTCAGAGCAATGCTTTAATAATGCAAATTGTCCGTAATCCACTGCAAATAATGTGAAACACTTGTATAAGCACTTGGTGCATCGCCTAAACCGCACACTTTAAAACCAAAACTGACCAAGCCGAATTGTACAAAGCGTGGACGGCCATTGTAACTATCCATGTAGCCCACAGGACCACCGGAATCACCAATACAGCTGTCGGTTAAATTTTGATTGCCTGCACAAATTAACGATTCTGTCAGTGGAAGGCGAAATCCATGCTGTCTAAGAAACTGCAAACATTTTGGTTGTTCTATGAAGGGAATCAGCGCTTTCATAAGGACATCTGCCCTGCTTTCTGAAACAAAAAAAAAAATGGAGATGCCAGACTATTCTTATAACGTTGGTCTTAGTGGTCGTCATAATTTTCGCTTACCATTGTGCGTTTGACCCCAGCCAGATAAAATATATTCTTCATGTTTCTTCCCTCGCAAATTGTCATATATTGGAAGACAAATGGGTTTGATGTGTCCTATAAAAAGTAGAAAGATGATGTTTATAATAACGAGTTTACTTTATGGAAGATTGTATCCTAAAAACATAAAAATAGCTGGTCTGAAGGTTTTCATTCCCTTTTAGGGCAAGCGGAAAATAAATGCATTTTAAAAATAAAAAATGTAAAAAAAAAACTATTTTATCAGTTAATCCATATTATAAAATAACCGCTCTGCACATATTTCATACTCATTGTTCTCATTTCGTTTATAATAACGATAAATTTTCATCTGAGTCTGCTTAAAGTATATGTACTCTTAATCATCGTCCCAAAAATCGCTCATTTGCTTTCATATTTAGAAATATTACGTAATTTTTTTAGAAATCGCAATACGCAGAATTTTGAAATTTGAACTGAATTTGATGCATATCAACGCGTAATCTACTTAAGTCGTTTTTCTTATAAACACAGATTTTATGTCCTTTCTGTGCGTGAACTATGAGTCGTAAAGTGCTATTGTAATTGTACTTACTCTGATATTTAACTCTTCTCTTCAAACGTATCAAAGCTATGTCATCAAGATATTTCTTAAATCCTTCAAACATAATCACCTCCTCAATGTCAACATTTTCCACTGGAGGTGCACAAATCTTTCCACCAGCTGTACAGTCAACATCGGTGCTTATGCGATGTTCCCCCAAACGCACTTGATACAAGTTCAATTTGGGTTTCACACAGTGGGCCGCAGTCAAAACATATTCTGTTACCACATAGCAATAAATAGAGATGCATATACTTTTTTCAGTCCATTTTACTGTCGTACTCACGTTCACTTATTAGGGAGCCACCACATTGGTAACGATTTGTTGTGTCATTGTATATCAGCAGAGCCATCCAGGGCAACTCAAACAAAGCTGCCTCATCGCCATTTGAGACTTTATCCGCTTTGGAATAGCCACAGGATTGATTTTTCAATATAGCCAAACCTTCGTAATTTAGTTGTATATCCGAGTCAGCACAACAGACGTGGCGCTTTGAAAAGGGAAAAAAGAACAACAAAATAAGATCTATTTTCAAATGACTCAACAATAACTTGGCTTCAGCTTTCGAGATATAATGCCCGATTAAATTTTATAAACGAAAAATACAATTAAATCGAAAGAAAACTCTGGCCATGTATTAAAAAATCATTCATTCCACAAAATCCTTTCAAACTATTAAACCGTCATGTATTAAAAAATCATTCATTCCACAAAATCCTTTCAAACCATTAAACCGCATAGCAAGCAGACAAAAGCATCTCCCGACAAGTCGAATCGCCCATTTTTCAACTGAAAATCCATATTATTTAGTATCTTTAATATCCATGTCCTCAATTGTGTCTTACTAGATACTTGCATGAAAATATTCTGATTCGAATGTATTCGGACAACACTGCTAAAACCGAAACTAAAGAAAAAGCGAAAACTGCATTATCGTCGCTTCCAATTTTCTTGAATGCTGTTATGGGTTTGTATGCTGCCGGAATAATGAACGATACGAAATTGAAAATTACGTCCAAGTGTTTAGTGCATTACTAAGTGGACAGCCGTAAAATCAAACAGAGGCCATAAGTTCAACCGGGCCGAAGCTTATATGCCCATCACCAAGGACTGGAATCCTCACTGGTGTGGACGATGTAGCGGATCATCGTCAGATATGTGAACATGGAAAATTTAAATGTTTTGGTATTATAAAATAACGAAGACCATAAACTTATAGATGTTTTTAAATTGTATTTATTTTTTCAAGCGTCTATCAAATGTCACTCTATATTGTTTTTTACAAACGGATAAATGTTAACTGTTAGAAAATTTCGTGAAAGGGACAGTCTTTCAAAAGTTAGATTTTGTCCTTGCATGAGCAAGTTTTTTTCTATTGAACAACTATGACTAAAAAATCTGTATAAGAGACTCTGTCATTCTAAATTTAATTTTGAAATTAAGTCGGCATAGAACGATTTGCAAATATAACCCAAGTGCAATTTTCCAACATTCATTGCAACGTAGATCGAAAATTATGGAAGACATACTAGGTGTAGTAAAAAGAAATCCTCTATTTTTGCATGACATTGAAAGCTTTATTAGAGCATAGTTAGAATGATACAATTTCGAAAACTTGTCGCCATTTTGAAGACAATGCCGTTACTCATAGAATCCTTCCCTGTTGGCAATAAACTGGAATCGTAGATTTTCACAAGCTTTTCTTGAGGTGATATTTTTATCAACGAAATGGTTCGCATAGACGAGAACGGCTGGTAATCACTCGCTGCCGTGTCTGGACTACGGGTGGTTGCATAATATCTTCCCAACCAAGCCCCCGAAGCTCCTCCTGAGTCACTACCAATGTGTGTTTCCAGGCGTTTGCCTGATGGACCACAATTTCTCTCTCCCATTGGCCAAAGCTAGCGGGTCTAAGTGACGACTTCTTTCAGACGGTGCAATTCTTGACAGTACAGGACCGAATTATTAGTTCAGTTGTATGGGACCGAATCAGACAGCAAAGCTTTCATAGCCGTGAATGCGACCATTTTCACCTGTAACTGATTCACTTTTCATCACCAGCCATTATCAGATGTACCCAGATGTAAATTCGGTTGATGAGATTTTTTGCCTTAACTTGTGTGGCACCCATACATCGTATCCATCCTTAATCAAGCGGTTCCAAACGGTTTTTGGTGAAATGTTTAGTCTTTGGGCACTTTCATGATGTCAGTCTTGACAATTTCCATTATTCTATCGACATTTTCGACAGTTGACCTTCCAGAGCGTGGTGCATCTTTAACATCAAAATCACCAGAACGGAATCGGCGAAACCAAAATGCGCATGATTGTCTGTTATAGTGTTAATACCATAAACGCTATTCACATTTTCAGCCATCCGGCGTACGTTTTCATCTTTACCTAAGAAAGACTGCCAAACGTGGTTTACTTTCTCTCACTGCCGTTGTTAATTTGACGTCCGTTCTCAAACAATGCTGAGTTAAGCTGTCGTCTTTTTTTGGCTTTCTAACGCCATCTATTATAACCCGATCGCACTCACACTATGCTAGATACATTGCTGCATTTAGATATGAAATTATAGAATGGAGATTATAAGTAAATTATGCAAAATTTATTTACAGTTACCAATCCTACTTTTTGTCACTTAAAACTTCCTGTTTCAACACAGTGCTGTTGCAGTTCCTAACGATTTTTGATGAATAGAATGTCTTTTCTTTTTTTTTTTTTGTTACTTTTTTTAACAACCTTTTCTTACCGTTTTCTTAAATGTTCCACAATATATTTGATCGAAGAGTCGTTGATTCTCTTCTGAATTATGTTCACTGTTCTCTTGGATTTTTAGGAGTGTATCATGGATCGACTTGCACGAGTTGATCGGCATGCATCGGCCCTTTTGTTGATTCGGTAGTACACATGAGCTGCCATACTCTGATAACAGTCGATATGGAAGAAGAGGGCGTGATATGTAAGGTAGGGTTTTTGTTTATACTAATTTTGTTTTTTGTTTTTTTTTTTTTTTTTTTTTTTTGTCTTGGGAACCTTCACTTACGTCCCACTGTTTGTACCACCAGAGAGGTGAAGATTATAAGACAACCAGTACCAATTCTCCAATTCATTGCTAGAGCAGCGAATACTTGTAATGAACTTGGCGAAGTTATTAATGAATTCCAACTGATCGTTTGTCAACATTTCTGCCTTGATTTATATTAACTTTGTTTGATGCACCACAGCGGATTGCGGGAGAATGTTTTGTTAATATATGTTCTCTATTCATTACGTAGCTTGAAGCTGAGTTTCCGTCCATAGTAGTAGCAGCGCTAACTATCATATGAAATATAAATTTTTTGATTTAAATGAGAGAAAAGAAAAAACGTAGACTTGAATAATTTGCAAACTTCATTGATGAAAGTTCATCATTTGTCATATAAGTAGACGTATTAGAAAAAATATGACTTGGGCTGATAGAACATTCTTGGGAAAATACTCGTATTAATACTGAGAAAATGTAACAATCTATAAATAAATTCATTAAAGTAAATACACGCCAGCCACCTTTAGGAACAACTTGCTCGTTTCAATAATACATTTCCTTTGCCCAATTACAATTGCCCGCAAGACGTCAATTTATGTGTAAAAATCTGGAAATCTCTCTCACTCATGGCTTGCTGGAAGGCGCCAGCTCTAAATGGCAATCTTGTTAATGTTTGAGAAAGTTTTTATTATGTAATTTATAGTCGACAGTTTCTCTGAGCACGCCAGCTATCGGAAAAATTAATAACAATGGCGCTGCAATTTTGATTAAAAGTGTAGTTCGTGACTCACGTTTTGTCTTTCGTTTTGACTTAACCTAAAACTAATCACGTGAGCCAGAAAACACATTAATGCGACCAACACCCTGACATTCGCCAACAGCTGGTGAAATTAAAAGGATGATTCACTTTTTTCCATTTTGACTAAACCTAAAATCAAGCATGTGAAAACGAAAGCTGATCAATTTGAGAGCACCCCCACACAGACCACAATTTATTTTTGAATACTCGTACAGTTAAGGAAATGTGTATACCTACAAGTGCAAGCGGTTTTTAGCCATAGTTTGTCCTTTTAGATAAAAATTACTTTTTGGAAGCTGAATTCCCGTGCAATTGTTCTAATGATATCATCCAGGAAATTAGGAAGAAAGTGTCTATCGACTATTTAATGGCGACTCATTCTCTCGACAAAAAAAAAAAAAACAAATCAAACTGCACCATCACCTGCAAACTCACCAAATCCTGTAGTTTTACTTGCCTTGTCGCATTCCATATAATATACGAGTATAAATCAATCACCTTCATCGTAATCGTAAACCATGAGATGCACGTCGACCTGGAATTATTTTCTATGTGCGATGCATAGGAGAAAACAGTATTTATTCTAGTTACTACTTAAGTAAGAAATGATATACAACTTCATTCTCTCGGATGAAGGCATGGTTATGTAAGCGTTAATAACTTTAACCTAAATGAGCTGCCGGAATTTCACTAAATTTTGCATAAAGTATTTTTAAGCCCAAGTATTACATCATGTTATTATTCTAATAATGTTTTTCTTCATACATTAAATTGTCAAGCTCTAGTGCTGGTGCAAAATTTTCCAAAGTTGCTCATACGGTTACTACTGCGTACGAAAAGTAAGACCAGTTTTCAATTTAAATTACGCTAGCATATAAAATGTCCGATTTTTTTGAATTGATAGCACCGTACCAGACATATGTGTTAAATTCCACTTCATAAATGTCAATTGTATTTGAGATATTTGAATATCTCCACCCGGACGAATAAAGGTATACGAGTATTTTATTTGATACGGCCAAAAGAAAGCACTTAGCTACCAAGTGTCTTTTAACCAGAACGTAGCCGAGGGTCGTAAATGGGCCATATCAACATTTCCTTTCTAGTAAATTCCATTTCATTTTCTGAAATTCAACTTTTCCTCTGTAATTTCTAATTCGTAAACTATGATGACTTAAATATTTGTAAAATTTGGCACCTTCCATACAAATTCAGTGTTCGAGAATGAAAGTGGAGTACACCCCGTCAAAGCCGGGTTATGTTGGTTATCTTGGTATTGTTCATAACGAATTTCCTCCACCAAGCCAAACTGTCAACAAGAAATATTATTATTTTAGAACGTTATGCGTCTTTTGCGTGGAGCTATTCGAATTAGTGGCTATCAACTCTTTGTTTTTGGTCATTGCACCACAATAAAGCGTCATTCACAATGCCTTGGCCATACAAATGACCGATATAGCCAATTCATTCATGTTATGTTCACATCTTTAATTCAGTTGCACTGAATTCAGCAAAATTTGTCAACACGTCAAGCGTTTGATAAAATTGGACTTGAGAATTTAAATGGACTGTATTATATTGCCTATTCCAGAAGCTGTCATACAAGTTTATCGAATTTCTAAATTCAGTTTTTGTAATTTTTAACTGATAAACGGCATTAACTTACTACTATATTAATTTGCAAAATTGTAGAAAAATTAAAGGGGCAACCACGCTGCTTCTGCAAACCTCAAACAAATGACAGATTTTTACGTTCATATCTTTCACTAAATTGCACTAAATATAATCAAATTTAACAAAGTCAAAACGTTGAAAATATACTGCACGTATACAAATTGACCGATTTATCAAATTCAATCTTTCCCCTGCAGGTTGCGGTAACCTACATATTCGTCTATTGTATTGCCTTGGTGAAATTTGAGAAAATATTTAGAAAATACAGGGTGACGCAATAGAACGTGCATATTTAAAAAATAGATTAAAAAATAAATACAAAAGGTATGGTTAAAATAAATCTAAGGCATTGTAGAGTAATAAATGGAGTTTATTTTTTAAAAATAACATCATCTAAATGGTGACCCTCTCTGCGACGGCACTCCTCTAACCGCAAACGAAAATTATTGAAAACTTTCTTCAGTAATACTGGTGTAATGGCTGCCATTTCACTACGGATATTCTCCTTGAGCTGAACGATGTTTCTTGGATTTTTTACTGTAGACTTTGTGTTTGAGGTATTCCCACAAAAAAAGTCAAGAGGCGTCAAGTCTGGACTACGTGGGGGCCATGGGATATCACCTCTTTTCGAAATCAGTCTGCCAGGGAACATCTGCTTCACCACCGCCATGGAGTCATTTGATGTGTGACAGGAATTCACTATTCTTGAACTTTCAATTTCTGGAGCCAAAAATCCGTCCAACATCTCAACATAGCGTTCCGTATTAACCGTGACGTTTTGGCCCCGCGCATTTTCGAAGAAAAAAGGACCAATTATTCCTCTGCCAGAGATTGCTGCCCATACTGTCACTTTAGGACTATGCAATGGTTTCTGGTGTTTGATTTTGGAATGTTCACTGTTCCAGTAATGACAATTTTGACGGTTTACGAACCCATTCATAAGGAAATGAGAATCGTCAGAGAAAAGGATATTGTCAAAATTGGAAAATCGATTTAACATTTCATTAGCAAATGCGAGCCTTGCTATGAAGTCAGACTCTTTCAATTCTTGTGTTAATTGCAGCTTAACTTCGTGCAGACTTCGTCGCGATAATTGTAAGAGAGACGATCTCTTGCGAGTCGACATTTGTGGATTTCCTCGTACTGACTACATAAATCTCTCAACATTGTCTTTGGTCCTAGAAGTTCTTGGGCGACCATTTGCTTGTGGTTTAAATGTTGAACCGGTCTCTTCAAAACGCTCTACCCATATTTTAATTAAATTAGCACTCGGAGCTTCACTAATTCGCCGTAGTCCATATTCAGCACAATATAGTCGCCTAGTAGCAATATATGAACGAGAGTTCTCGTAAAATGCGCGCACGCAAAATGCGCGACGCTTCCCGTCGAAGTGATTCATAGCGACTAAAACTCCATGAGCCCGCCAACCCAACGATGTAGGCGCCCCCCCCCGCCGATGTTGCGCCACCCTGTATATATGTATACTTAGATTCATATCTTTCATTCAATCATACTAAATGCAGTAAAATTCAGCATGCATCATTAGAAAGTTTAGTTCTGGGAATGAAAATTAACTGAATTTCCAAGTCCCTAAGAATACTTCCTACATAAATTGGCCATTTAACGAAAAGTAAACGGTTTCTTTTGTAATTTCTAAACAGAAGGGCCCACGTTTCTTCTCCGCCCTAAAAACAATCGCGAGAGTGAGAGGTCGGATGGTACGTGTAACTCAGTTCACATGACTAAAAAAAAATGAGTCAGAAATTCAAGCGATATTGAACCCTCGGAAAAAAGTTAATATGAGCAGTCAACAGTTTAGATCTTGACGTCAATAATTCAAATTACCCATAAATTATAAAATATTGGAAAACTCTGAAGATTGTCTTGTCTTGCCTTATATTTACTAATTGGAATTTCATACAATTTCATAACGTCATATGACAGTGATAATAAATTACAAAGTTTTATTATGATAAAAATCCATTGTAATGAAAAATTCTCATGTATGAGCAGATATAAAATCAGTGATATGTTTCGTGGGGTTAATGCAATGAATAAACTGATTCATGGATCCATTAAAAAAAATATGTTAATAAAACCAGTATGCGAAGTATGAACCGTATTGCTTGAAATCCAGGTTTGCCATCAACACAAACTTGCATTTTGAATAAGAATATGCAGTTAAGTAAGAAATACTTGTTTACATCATATCTCAGTATTGTGTCGAAGAACTAAAATTGAGTTCCATACACATAAATACAAACAACATGTGCCTAAGACATGCTTAAGGTGGAAAAATTTCATTCATTTTTTATTAAATTAAATGTTATAACTACTCCATGGGGTAGCAATTAAGTATAGTGGACAAAAAAGAAAACACTTTTTGGAATTCTCTGTTCTCAATGTTCAATATTCTCTGTTCCAATGTTTTCGCACCATACATGGTCTATATCTAATTGTTTTTCAAAATGAGAGGGGTTGTTGTTGCTTGCCAAATAGCTGCGAGGAAAAAGGAATTTGTGAGGAAACCCAATTTTCCGTTTGATGTATAAATGCATAATCTTGCTTATAACTAGATATACGAGTATATATATATACAATTGATCGAATTAGTCATAAAGGGATCTGTAAATGAACGCGCCACATAGTCCGAGATGCGTTCTGAATTGAGTGTTACACCAATGAAATACTTAAAAACACCTTCCAATTTCAAAATGTCTGCTTGTCCTCACAGCTATATATGTGTATATTCTTCTGCACACTCTCAAAAAAATATTACTAACATCTTCGCTGTGAAAGCAAAACGCTCTGTGATAATCAATTTCTTTTGGCCCTAATTGAACGATATTTGCGTCCATATGATGATATATGGTTCCAGCAGGACGATGCTATGTGCCGATTTTAGAGTTTGATGGAGATTTATGGGCTTTTTTGAGATTGCGGATATACATAGGTATGTCAATAAGCCGAAACCGACTGATGTTAACATCTAGCTAACATCTAGCCATTTTAGTCTTTAAAATGCAAACCTCTTGTAAAGCCACGGCCGACTCGAATCACATAATATTATACACGTAACGACTACTTAGGCCTTTTAAATAAAGAAAGGAATACAATCGCTAATATCTCAATCGATCGAAGCTCCCAAGCTCACATAATCCAGGTACTCGCTCAAATTCAATTGGATCTAAGCGGTAAAGTCATTGAAAACTTATGCTTTCGGATTCACCGTCACCGTGCAAAGTTGTGGCGGACATTTAAGTGATGTTATATTTCATACATAATGGGACACATCGGTCTCTCAAATAAGAAAATCATTTCGTTAATACCTCAAATACAACTCGTTTTATTTAATTTCAATATCGGCTAACGCCATTTGGTAAATCCATTAAACAACTTTTATATGTTGTAAATTTAGGTCAGAATCTTCCGTTCCTGTATAAGATATTTTTGAAAATTACAAATAAACAATTCAATTTATTTGTTCATACAAATTTTTGAAGTTTGTACAAAATAATGGAAAACGGCAATTACATATATTTTAAATTATATACGTGTTATTTCTACAAAATATATGGCATTAGTAAATGGACTTTAAAACCCGAAAATACTGCGACCAAGGAACTGAGAACTGGGCAACGGAAACACCAAAACCGCTGGAACTGTGAAAATAGGCTGCGGATCAAAACTAGCTGAGAACTTCACATCCAGCTGCTGTCAGTTATAGGGAAGATTAAATAAAATATTGCTAAAAATGTCGGTAGAACTTAAACTTAAAAAAAGTTAGCCAAATTTACTAATCGTGTCTTAGGCTAGGCGTAAATGCATGTATGATATATGGAACCATATGCTCTTGGAACCACATGTAATCAACATCCATATATACGTAGCAATATATGTATACACAAAAACTAAATTGCGATAGCAGACCAGCAACGACAGATGCTTCCAACCCAATTATTGGCATGCATCTGCGACTTAACAAAAACCCACATGGAAAAGTCTAGCGGGATCAAATGGCAAGATTTTGGGGGTAAAATTCACCTCCCAAACTCTCCCCTCCAAAACAAAACATACCACCAAATCTTTCATATAGAATGCCCATTGTGGTATTCACTGTGTGGCACTTAGCATCGTCCTGATTGAACCATATGGCCAGATCGTTCAATTTGGCCCAAGAAATTGGTTACCACTTATCTGAAGCGCTCGTCGTTGGCGCAGATGATCTTAAAAAATCATTTTGGAAGAAACATGAACGAATGATGCTATCGGCCAAAAATTCGCGCCAAACAATATCTTTTTGCGGACGCATTGTCACTTGTTGAACTTCATGTGCGTTGGCTTCATCCCATATGCGTCCTTCATCCAAAAATGAGCCTCGTCGGCAAAATTGTGTCATCTTGCAGTAAACGATCAGCAATGGTCATTAACTTGGACCTACTGAATCAGTTGTACGGTAGCACAGTACAAAATTCACTAAATTGAAGTAATCGAAAGTCCGAGTTCAATCCCCCACGACGAATTGGCAGCCTTGGTTTCTACTACACACTTGGGGGTGTCAGCGGTTTTCTCGGCCTACCTGAAGTTCCTTTGAAGTGTGTATATTTGCAGATTATTTAACGAATCAGCCGTCCCCCTAATGTCGAAGAGTCGACTTTGAAGGCCCACCGCATCATTTTGATAATAAAACTTAATTTGCACCTACCTCTTAATCGTTCAGTTTTGCGTGATGATTTGTCGTCGGTGACTGCATAATAAACAGCAGATTTGAGAAAACTTGGCCAAAACAACATGGACGTCACAGACTGTCAACATCGATCCACATTATTCGGAAAACAAGTCGGTTATAAACCAAGAATCATGCCAAAAGTATTGGACCAAGCAAAATTTATAATTGTAACAAGTTTTTCTCGTGTACTTATACTGGGCCTCCCTACGGAATAGTTATAAAATTTATTTGTATGAACTTTTTTCACATTAAGCCACAGTGTGGTGCACCAATTGTGCTGCAATAAGAAATACAAATAACTTCTTTTTTTAATCAATATATTTAATTTTTTTATTGTGTAGAAAATTACAAAATTCGTAAATTACATCTATACTCATTCATGTATATGAAACACCTAATCAGAAAATTATTCATTGCCGTCTGAAGGGTTAAAGGGGTTATCGGCATCACCTCAATTATTGTTTTAGTGGACCGCTTCAAATCAGTAAAATTCCTTGGTTTCGTTTTATACACGTCCTGCTTGGCATAACCCCATAAACAAAGTCTGGTGCAGTCAGGTCAGAAGACCTTGAAAGCCAGCAGAAAGTGGAGTTTGTGTTTATTAATTTGTTTGGGAATTTTCGTTGGAGCGTCGCCATAACTGACCTGGCTATGCGTGCAGTTGCTCCAATTTGCTGGAACCCAATGCTGTACGTCTTCGGCGCAGTTCTAGGTAAAAAAACCTCCTTCAACATCTTTAAATAAACAATGGTTACTGTTACTGTTACAACATAGCACGATTCGTGCCCCACCCTGTAGGCGCTTTGTTCTTTTAACGAGGAAAAAACACGAAACATTATTTGTTCTTGAGAAAATGTCACGGCATTTCCAGTTTTTTGTATTCTTTTCCAATACTGTAATCGGATCAACGATAACAACATATTTGGAAAAGTATAGAATTGTGCTTTTTTATTACCATTTCATTTGGCAAATTTACAAATATATAGTAATGACTATATTGCGACGTAAAAATGTAAGCTGTTCCAATTTCAATGTTGGAAACCAACAAAAAATTGTAACGTTGCCACTTTAGAAAACTTTCCACGTAAAAAAAAAAACGTAGTGCTGTCTGTAGCAAAACTTTAACTTCACGGCTAATTTTTTTTATATGCAATTCCACCGCATAAAATCGCATTGTACCTGCCTGTAAGCATGTCTTAGATATTTACTGTTTATGGGGTGTGTATACGTATGGGACCTCATACTTCTTCGGTACACTGTTAGGATATGATGTACATAAACAAGTGTTTCTTTGCATATTCTCATTAAAAATGGAAGTTGCAATTCTATGTTGATCACATAAATGTCAGACAAACATACATTGAGCTTCTTGTGCGTTGATTGTAAACCTGGCTTTCAAGCAATGCTTTTTACAGCTCCCACACTGGTTTTATGAACACATTTTTTATTTAGATCCATGAATCACTTTCTTCATTGCATTAACGTCACGAAACATACCACTATTTTGATATCTGCTCATGCATGGGAATTTTCTATTACAAT
>JAHXMU010000008.1:3852610-3898204 GCA_019455685.1 Philornis downsi
GCTGCACTCCCGTGTACGGCTCCATGGCGACTAAATTTCCAGGAAGCGGCGCAGCGAACAACATATCCCCCCGCCACCCCGCGTCGCGCGTTACCGAGAAATTGAAGAATTAAATCGCCAACGCTCATATGGCCCAACCTGTATATATACATCTTCGCAATTAAAAAATGCAAAGTCCTAAACTGTACCAGATAACTTGGAAACTACTTACCAAAGTTTTAATACAATCGTTTATCGTTATTTTCTTGTAAAAGAGTGTCACGGGAGGCACCTTTCATATAAAAAAAGGGGTATGAAAAATACTTTTCTAATAGAAAAGTTTTATGGAAGACAATTTCCTTACAGAAACCTGTTACGGAAAATGCTTTTATATAGAAAAAAAAAAGTCACGGAATAAACTTCATGTTGAAACATTTCATAAAACGCAACTAGTCAACAAAAACCTTTTGGAAAATATTTTTCTAAAGAAACATAACCCCGTAATTTTTTACCAATGTCTTTTCATATACCTATAGAGGGTGAATTGGAATTTATTGTTACTGTAGAAAAGCGTCTCTTTCTAAATGCATAAGTTCCTTTAAGACATATCTTCACACGAAAAATATCTTCCAAGACCCTTCTTCATGCAAAAGATGCCTTACAAGACTCTCCTTTATATAAAAAGTGTCTTCCAATACCCTTTTTATGTGAAAAGCGTCTCAAAAGATCTATATATAGTTATATATATAGTAGTTTCTTCCAAGATACACTAAAAATTACATTGAAAACATCCTCTGAGAATTAAATTGTTAGTAAACTTATTTGAAACACATCGCCTACGCTTGGTCGCATCTCCAGCTAAAAACAGGTAACAGGTTTTCATTATGACAATTTCAAGATAATAATAACAATAAAAGTTCGATAGCAACTTAAAAAGTAATTGTCAGTAATTAGAACAGTTAATTTAATTTATTGGAAATCAACTACAGATTTCTTCATTTTTCCTTGTAACTGTTATATTCGGTGCCTGATGACAACTTTTATTTCTTTTGTCGCTTTAATCAAAACTATGAGACAGACTTTGACTTAAATCAAATGATTCTCAAATGCTAAGACATATTACATTTAATATTATTTTTCTTTCTAGATTTTTCACATTGAAATCGCCGGTCATGAATGCGAGCACCAGCATCTCAAAATTAAATTAAAATATTGTAAACTATGAAATATATCGAAATAAATGTTAAATTTAAAAGCTATTCAATTGTTTCTATTTATGGGAATCACCAACTTTGTTTTAATTAGTACCTATTTTACATTAAATGACTTAGTAACCCTATGCCATTTATACGAACCTGGCAACACTGGCAATAATGTAAAATTAGCGCCATCTATTGTTTGGGATGATTTCGGTTCGAATGAAATCAAATTAGTGCAAACAAGAGATGGCGCTATTTTTTAATCGTTGCCAGTATTGCCAGGTTCGAGAAAATTACGCGGAGTTGCCATAATTTGAAAATTATTTCGCTTCCGTTACCGGGAAATACTTAAAACGAAAAAAATAAAATAAGAGATGAGGAGAAAAATAAAATGTTGCATATCTTTTTACCCAATGTGTCTAATAAGAGAGTGTTTGGTTATCAAAATATAAATAAAACAAAAATTAAATAATGAAACAGATTTGCGGTGGTGAACCTTTAAAAGACGACAAATTAACAAATTGGAATGACGTACTTGACTAATTCAACAAATTCCTTCGAGTAGAGTTAAATCTGCGAGATCAATTTATTTAGTGTGCCTCCTTTAAGGATAAACAGTTCGATTTTAGAAAAGTTGTTTTTTAACAGAAAACTATCGCTCAATATTTTTTTTTTTTTTTTTTTTTTTTGTTTAGATAGACCTATGAGAACAATAAAGTTCCATGATTTGTTTTGGTTTTTGTTTATCTATATTATAAATAGTATTACGTAACCTTTTTAGTTATTTTTTGATGTTTTTCTTTAATCGATTTCTAATAAAATGCTATAATAAATCCATCACTATTTGTTCGATCGTAATTTTTCAGTTATTGTTTGGAAATAATATACAAGCGATGATCGAATAAATAATATTGATTTCAACGGAAATTCCACTTTACCAGTAAGTCAGAATGTTTTCATAGTGAATCCATACATTCTTTTTATAGGAGTCCAGTATTTCAAAGGAATAAAATAAAAAAACGATAACTGGCACAGGGCGTCCACCACTCGTTTTCATTAAACAGGGCGTGAAAATATGTTGAAAGATGCTTTGTTACCTTGGCCACGTAAACCATTTGGTAGAAATCAATAAGACTCGATGTTTTTATAAGAAAAAATTCCCAGTTTCATTTCTTCACATCAATCGCCGCCATATTATCCGGTCTTAAAACTAATGGATTTATCTACATGATCCATTGTGGGCACCAAAGTATCAATTACAAAATATGAGACGTCAACGCCTTAAAGGTTGCTCTTCGCCGAGAACGTGTCAAAATACCATCAGGCCGCATTCGCGTAACTCATGAAGTCTTCCGGGACGGACTCAATGCTATTGTCCGCGCTAAAGATGCCTCGAAGCTACGTCGAACAATACATATTTTTCTTAAAATTTTAAATGTTTTTACGATACACTGGAGTATTTGCATAAAACGAATCAAAATTGCTAAACCAACATAATATTAATTATAGAGCACTGACGTCTTTATATAATTTTTACAGATGAAGTAAGTAGAAACATGAGCCAAGCAAACCTGTTTATGGTTAATACAATAACTTCCCTTCCATCTTATGAATGAGATTTGGGGGAGGAGCTTTTCACATTCAGTGAGCTTACACGCGTTCTATTTTTAAACTCACTCAATGGGACATACAGTTTAACGACGATTACGAGCGTCACAGTTTGAGAAGCAGCAATTAAGTTGCTGTTGTGTACTCGATCAACGTTTAAGGATTAAGGTTAATAACATTTTTAATTTAACATGTTTTCAATTTTCTTTTATTTTTCGGTGAATCTCAATGACTTCGCAGTCAGTGGGGTCAACATACAAGTAATCTTAAAAATACAATTTTTTTGTTTTGTTGAATTTGTTTTGATGACACACAATTTCGAAATGAACTAATTACGTTAAATTTATATTCAATAAATTAAATATTGTATGTTTTTATATAAATAGGTATGTGTTACATAAAAAAATAATACAACTAACTAAAACCAAAATTTGATTGATCAACAAAAATATGGTCATTTGTAATATGATATAACGAAAGATATTCTATTTATTTTGGAAGGGCGATGGTGGCTGGTAAAAGGAAAACAAAACTGGAGGCTCATAATCGTTTCTATTTATATTAAAAGGGTTTACATTCACTACAAAGAACGGGGTAAGAAATTACACAACGCCACGTTTTTGGGGCTTGTATTACTTCTCATCGATTTCTAGAAAAAGAAAAAGGTAAAAAACGAGAAATGTCAAGTAATTTCAGTAATAATTTAAGGTTTGGAAATTAAAGGAAAATAGTTGGAAAAGCTTTAATATTAAAATGTTAGGCGACATAAAGTAGTGAAATGGGAGTACTGTTAATATAAACCAATTACCAAAAATTACAATTCAATAGTGAGGAATGCAAGGCGTTCAAAAGAGAGAATATCAAATGTTAAAAGAGCATACATAATTAATGCAAAGAAAGCAGACAGGAAACGAATTATAAAAAAAAATTATACTGGAATTGTACAAACAGAAATAATATTTCAAACAAAAGACAATAATGATTATTATTCTACATATCGTTTTTCATTGACAGGCACTGTTTCAAGCAATCGACAATAACAATGGGGTCTATAATTTGGTATATTTTGGTTTTGTTAAAATAAACGCAAGCAATTTTAGATGGTATTTTCTTTGATTTCAAATCTGAACTTTAAATAGTTAAACTAGTTACTCTTAAATTATAGGGTTACAGAAAAATATTCGGTTCTAAGTTACGGCAAATGTTATGCCCATGTATATTGGCATCGACGTCGGTAATTAACCTACAATCGTCCAAACAATATAGTTCATATAGTAGTCGTCATATGCCAGTGTTTTAATTGCATGCTTTTTTAGAAGACGCTCTATTGACAAAATAATATCGATTCTCTGTCGTTTCTTAAATAATGAGACCATAATTCTTGAAAATTAGCATGTTTCGAGATTTCCTAGCCACAGTTGCCTTAAATCGGATATGAATACTCTGAGTCGGTTATGACCTATGTGGTTTCATTACAACATTTCAGGAAATATTTAGCTATGATCTGTTCCAGGAGTGATATAAATACCAATTGTTTGTATGGAAGAAAACATGTTTTACGAAGATAATTCTGTATGTTCCCTGGTAAGAACTATTTCACATTTTTGACAGTAATGAAACAAAATATTGGTGTCACTTAAATTTAGCAGAATTTTGTGAATATTTTCTGACGTAAGTTGGCAAAATTATTCAACGGATTCTTCGTTCAAAGTCTCATAAATTAGTTGCTTCTAAAGACGGCATACACTTTAAATGCTGTTAAGCAGTTAATACTTAACGATGCGATAGTCGCACATATTAAAAATTTAATCACAATTCTTACATAGATATATTTTAAAACATTTAAGTTTTAATTTGTATACTTAACAGTACGTGTAAGTATATCTAACAGCATCAAAATATGTCGTAAATAAGTTTTTAAGACATTTTGACTGGTAGTCTTATTCGGAATTATATCTGTGCCTTCAACAAATGATATGATGATATATCATATAAAGAAGCCAAATTGTCTAGCTCTAACTACAGATATAATATTAAATTGAAATTGTTTAGATGATATGGAGTTAATCTTTCAGTCTGAATTGGTTTGTATAGCGAATTAACCAGTACAAAAAAAAAACTACAAGTACATGTAGCGTTACTGTTTTGTAGGCCGTATTGTAAAAAAAAAGATATAGAATAAATTTGATTCATTAAAATCGTCAATACGGCGGGAACTGCTTATAGTCTGCCATGGGTAATACGATAATTCGGAAGGCTTTAGTAGTCAAGTGTTAATTGAAGCTTATTTCAGTAATTCATTGGATGTTGCGGCACTTCTCAAAAGAATACCCTAATCAATCTTATTGTGAGCAACACACAACTAGCGATCGCAATGATCTCAGCTCACCATGGCGCCTAACTAGTAACTTGATGGTGAATAGATTCCCTATAGAGTAGTGAACTGTTTCTAAGGAAGGGGAAGAGATAGGGGATGCCACTAAACAGCGGAATTGACAGTGGGACTAGTTTTTGGACTAAACGACGTTACACTATAAATATTTCAGCGAATTTGGGAGCAGAGATATTTTAATGCTGAAATATTATTTAAGGCATTTAAATATCGTTTACTATTAAATTTAGGTTTGTAATCTAAAGAAAATTTTGTTACCAAATCACAAGCGTCTATGTTTTATAAAATCGTTTGTTGATCAGTGCACCTGTAAAATAAATCACATGTATGTACGTACTAAAAAGAAGCTACTTTAACATTAAATCATACATTTAAATACTGAAAATTGATTTGTAAACAATATAAATAAGCATATGAAACTTTTTATAATTAAAAATTGACAAAATTTTGGGTATTATAAATGAAGTCGCAGTCATACCACTTCACATTTGTGAGCTAATCCAAATCTAAGATTACCAATTACATTAACATATATTTAATATCAAAATTTTGTAAATTTAACTACAAAAAATTAATTAATTTAATTAACTCCCTGAAATAATTTGTCAGAATTTCTTCTACACAGAATATTGAAAATTGCGAAATGATGAGACCACAACTTGCACGATAATACCGATTAATACAATAAATTCTCTTAATAATAACAAGCGTGGCGTGGTGTCGCGTTCAATGAGCACTTGTGTGTTTTGTCTTATAGCGTTTTTGGCTTTGGGTTCGTTTCGTTTCATTTGTTTATCTTTAAATAACTAAATCTACTACCAACAATTGCGTTGATTAAAACAATTTATAGTTATGACAAAAATACAACCGCCTCCAAAGTTAAGACGAAATGACTAAACTATATATGATTTAAAGAAGTTGTGATGGCAAGAATTCTAAGGTGACAAAAAAAAACACAATATAAGCATATCAAACAACACGTGGCGATGTGAGCTGGTATCTAGATATTTGGTTTAGAAATGTGAAGGGTGGTTAGTTTCAAGATTCTTTGTATGCAGTTGTTGTTAGCCAAAATATGCATTTATTTAATGGCAGCTAAAAGTGGACTTTCTTCGCCTAAAAGAGAAAAAGTAATAAAAGAAAAGTTAATCACTCTTTTTTCCGAATAATTTTTTGGGGTTTAAGTCACGGGTCTTAATGTAGGGCATCCTGGGCCACACCCAAGTCACGGGCAACGAGCTCTCATAATTAAAGTTGTACAGTTGATCTTCCAACCACGCACGTTTGTCCTGAGGTTCGGGATAGGTTGAGGCAAGCCCTAAGGATTGAAGAAAAATTATGCAAATTAATACAAATGTTGCATTTACGAATCTCGTTCTGTTGTAACGTTCCTTACCTTTATCATAAGCACATTTGGTTACACCAATAGCAATACGCATCGAAATTTCACGTATAGCCGATAGGGGTGGATACAATGAACCACGATCTAAATCAACTTGATCTACATAATTGGCAAGTTCTTGGGCTGCAATGAGGAACATATCATCAGGTATGTGATGCGTACCAGTCGCAATAACACCCAACGCTACACCAGGGAATATATATGCATTGTTGCCCTGACCGGGATAGAAGGTCTTGTCACCGATTGTAACGGGTGGGAAAGGGGAACCAGAGGAGAAGATGACGCGACCCTAGAAATAAAATGTCGTAAAATTTTAAATGTGAAATTTTATACAACAATCAGCCGTATACTGAATGAAATAGAAGTGGGGTAAAAATAATTTCAACAACTGAAATTGGCCTTGCAATTGGCCTGACCTACATATATACATCATTCAATATTTAATTTTTTCATTATTTTTATTTCCCCTCATATCGCCTACTTTGTGGTGCACTTCAATTTGAGCGTTATAGGTAATTAGTTACTAGTTAATTTAATTTTATATTCTAAGTTATATTTTGTTTTTGTTTCCCAATTCAAGTAGTATTTGTTTTATGCATTTTGTAATTTGTTTAATATTGGAAAAAAGGCTTTAAATTACAAGACTGTTCAATAAATGAAAAAATGAAAATGAAATGAAATGAAATTGTGGATATATTTGTGAATTAATATCCAAAGTTCGATAATAACTTAAACTTTTCAGGCGAAAATCAATTTTTTGTAATAAATAGGAAAGGTTAAAAAAGTTTGTACTTCGCTGTGGAGTGCATTTATGAGATTTTTCTCGAATTCATGCTCTTTGGTTGGAATTTTTGAAGATTTTTAAATGTAGAGCTTAGTTTAGCTTTACTTATTTAGTTTTTTACCTGGTTTTCGTAAAAAAAAAATTTATATATATATATATATGCATTTTTTGTGACATATACTAAATACCGATTTCGAAGCGAATAGACTCTGGAAATTCGTCGCCAGATTTTAAACATGACGGTAAAAGGAAGCTATTATTATTTTTATTATTATTTTTATTATTATTATTTTATTATTATTATTAACACAGACTCTAATAACTACGTGAGTGCAGCTGAGACAATTGGCGGAGCAGAAGAAAAATCTTAACAGCAATGATGATTTTCTTTCTGAAAAGAAATGCTGCTTTATCAGGACTCGACATTTTAAAAATATTGCTCTCGCCCGCTGAAAGTGCAGAATATTTCTTAATTGATGTTCATATTATATAATTAGTATTAGTGCAATATTTCTACACATTTTGTGGGCATCATTTTCAGTAAAGAACGTGAAATCACACCAGACGCTAAAGCACCCACTTCCCAGAAACGAACACAAAGTATTTTTTCGAGCAAAGGACAGAATTCAGCACTTTTTTTCTGTAGAAAAGAAAACACCTTAAAAAATATTGCCATGTTTATACATCTTAACTTTTATTAAGCCAGACTACGTACCACATCCGGGTGTGATACCGAAAATTTCAAATATTTTCTAGTGAATTGTATGTAATTTATCAAAAATTCATTATTCATAACATCTGAATTATTTTAGAAGCTCTGAAAAGTTAGCATAATAGAATTACATCACTGCCATGATCCGATCCAAATTTGAAGCACTTCCTGATAGGAAGAAGTGGGACGATAAATTTGGGCTCCGTAACACTAAGTTTTATTTATCCCACAAGCACCAGTACCGCTTACCAGAAGTGGCCCACTGGGTATATTATATTACAAATATAAGCTTCATACGACGAAAATTGAGGTTTTTACCCATTTAAGTTGAGAATAGGTAAAGGTAGTGTCGAACTAAGGCCCTATAAATAAAATTCCATTGGCATGGGAAAAGTCTTTCTTTTTTTATTTTGTATGCGAGAAAGAGAGAAGAAATATTGTTGCCATTTCAATTGAGAAGGTAAATTTCGTAACACAATTTTTGTTCGTTGTGTAATAAGAGTGTAAGTGTAAGTTAAGTCCAACATTGAGGATATATGTGCGGATTTTTTAGGTAAATATACTACGAAAGTTTGTTTTTATGTGACTAAACATACTTATTCAGTTTGAGTAAATGCCTCTCTAAATACAAAGTGAAACGATTTTTTAATATTTCGTCTTTCATACTTACATCAGTATTCTGATAGGCCTGTTCAGCAGTACATTCCGCTTTGCTTGTAGGATTTGACAAAGCAAATACGACAGGGCGTTCGTTATTAGCAGCCATAGCTTGTAAAATGTTAGGTGTAAAAATGCCGGCAGCAGCTGAGGCACCAATTAATACCTATGAATAAGAATAAAGAACATATAGTTATTAGTTAATTAAATAAATTGTTAAATATTGAGACAATAAATATGTTGTGCACATATGCCAGGAACTCACGTTTGGTTTAATGCGTTCAACAATTTCTTCCAAGTTTTTCATGGGTTCAACATCTTTGGCATAGTTAACTTTGTGACCTTCGAGGCTACCATCCTTGCGAGTGGTGGTCAAAAGACCGTCAATATCCACCATCCAAATTTTGCTGCGAGCAACCTTTATAATTCAGATTTCATACACGATAGCATACTTTCCTTAATTTAGTATTCTATGTTTGCATACTCACTTCAATTGGCACACCCTCGGCCACCATAGCCCTCACCACCAAATCGGCGATACCAATGGCAGCTTCACCGGCACCAGCGAATAGGAAAGTATAATCTACGAAGTTCTTACCAGTTATACGTTTGCTAGCATACAAACCAGCCACCGCAACTGAGGCAGTGCCCTGAATATCATCATTAAAGGTACAGTAAGAATTGCGATATTTATCGAGGAACCTAAATGCGTTGTGGTTGCCAAAATCTTCAAATTGAATTAAAGTATTTTGACCGTAACGCTTGACCACGGCCTGCATGAATTCATCAATGAAATCATCATATTCTCGACCAACAACGCGTTTTTGACGAAGACCCACATAGAGGGGGTCCTCAAGGAGATCAATGTTATTGGTACCGACATCAACAAGAATGGGCAAACATTGATGGGGCTTAATACCGGCCAGGGCGGTGTACAAAGCCAATTTGCCTACAGGAATACCCATACCTGAAGCGCCCAAATCACCAAGGCCTAGAATACGTTCGCCGTCTGTAACTACGATTGCACGGACATCCGGTTCAGGCCTAGCAAAAATTTTAGATCAAATTAAAACATAATTGGTCTAATGATTTGCTATCCAATTCCCTACCGTATTAACTCACCAATTTTTAATAACATCAAACACGTGACCACGGTCGTTAATTGTCACAAACAAACCACGGGGTCGGCGGTAGATTAAACCGAATCTTTGACATGCCAGGCCCACGGTGGGTGTGTAAACGATGGGCATCAATTCCTCAATATTCTCAGAGAGAAAGCGGAAAAACAAACGTTCATTGCGATCTTGTAAATCACTCAAGTACAGGTACTTGTTCAACGATTCAGTGTAGCGATTCACGGCGATTTTACACAGTTGCAGTTGCTCTTCTTGAGTTTTGAAACGTGCGGGCTGCAAGCCGTGAATGCCCAATACTTGACGTTCTTCGAGGGTGAAAGCTAAACCCTGCATGGTGTGGACGATGGTAACAAACAACAACAAAAAAGATACAGATTGAAATAACAAAATAAAAATAAAATAAAATTAGAAATGCCAGCAAAAAACGACGCCACAGAATGAGCGGCTGTATGGATCATAGACTTAGCGAATAGATATCATATTCATGGTCCATGTCGTACTCACTTTATTCAAACGGGGATCTCTGATATGATCAATACCCATTACTTGCGAGGGACAGACGATGTCACCAGTCACTTCATGGTATTCACGTGTCTGCGTACTGTTGGCTGGGGTAGTTGCAGCTACAGCAGCTGATGATGTGGGATTGATGGCGGCTGGTCGTGCTGCAGCAGTGGCGCATATTTTAGTGAGATTACCATACAAACTGCAATGAAAGGAAACATGATATTCTTATTAATAAATGAATGTAATATAGTAATGTAGTATTTGCCTTTACATTTGCAACGCAATAACATATTCTTTTTATCTCTGAGTTGCTGACATTAACTTTTTCATTTCACAAGGAATCAGAGAACACTAATGAAAACTGGGGAAATTATCGACAGCATATGAAAATTAGGATAACATATGAATGCAATATACATTAATGACCCAATGAAATGAAATGAGCAACATTTAAATGCCTTCTCTAAGAGAGCATAAATTTTTTCTCCACATATAAGATAATTGAAAGATGATTTATTTAAAATCCCCCTCTTTTGCCTAATGTTTCTATTTACACATATTTCAGAACTATCTAATTTAGTTGGCGACGGAGATAAAAGTTTCTATCTATTATGCGCCGTACGTAAAAAAAAAATTCTAAGCGATTCGGTTATTTACGCCAGTAGATCAAATTTTGCCAGTATTTCATTTCTGGAATTTAGGTCGCTTTCTCTTAAGCTACCGTTCAAGGTAGTTAACTTTTTCGTGCTGAATGACAGCAATTGCATATCGACATGCAAATTGTGATGAAAATTTACATACAAGTACATACAGATAGCGGCACTTAAAAATTCTATGTTCTATATTTGCAAATTTGGGGGATCTACGTATATTCATTCTTTTTTTTTTTGCATACAGGCTATTCAAAGCATTCTTTAAACTGTTTCAAATTTGCGAACATATCTTTAAAGACATTTTGCACAGCTTCAATATGATTAATTACTCTCGACTAGTAGGGATTTACCGGTTGCAAAATGGGCATAAATGTAGAATTAAAGAAAACCTTCGACGACATAAATAAATTCGCAATAAATCTGCAACAAATTCACATAATAAAAGATTAAGCTTTCTATTAGACGTCAATATTCCAATCACCTACAAAATTTCCAATTTCCTTTGCCAATTACTGGCTACATCTTTTGCAGCTTTAGCGACTTATTTCGATTCTCCTCCAAACGACATCAGTCTGCACATATTGGTACTGGTCGATTAAATCATTATTCCATAAATACTATTTTAAATAACAAGTTGGGAGCTGATTAAAAGAATGCCAATTTTTCAGATTGTACCTTCGATCTAAGTATACTATACAAAGAATTTCAATTTTCCTGTGTTTTAAATATTATGAATTTTATGCGGATTTGCAACGACTCTTTATAATATTTTTATGAATTTTAAATAATTTCTCCTGTTTCTCACCGTGCATTTAATTTTGTGATACCATTAGAATTTTGTGCTATAAATAACTTCAAATAAAAATGTACGTAAAACGCATATAAAGGCATGGTAAAAGTTAAAAATCGAAATTGAAAGTGTATATTTTTTATTTTATTATACATACTATTTTTATTATATATGTATATATATTGTGTTATATATTTTATTAAATCATGCATATAATATGAAAAAGAGTTATTTATTGTGAAAATTATTTTTGCTGCCACTTTGCACTTTGGGCAAAATGTTAGAAGTATCATCTCAAAAGAAAATTTCATATTTCTGAAGAAAAAAAAGGATGACATTCCTATAAAAAATTCTTCAATGCAGACAACAGTATCGTTTCACGTTTTCGAATTACAAAAGCAGATTCCATACACAAAACTGATGGCGTTATCGTCGAAATTATTTGCGATTAGCACAATCAATTTCCGATAATATAACTTTATTGCCAAAAATATGCGTATTAGCGCTTTTTTGTTATTCTCTAGTTAATCCTCACGGCGTGATTCCAATTAAAAGCTGGCCCACAGTGGTCTTACTATTGATGGCTGTTAAAGGTTATTATCCATAAAAACATTCTGCTGCGCCTTAGTAGACAAGTAAGAAAAATGACTTAAGTGCTGGATTACATTAAAAAAAATATAAACTTGAAGAGATGAAACAAAATTGAATTGTATACATCTGTTCGAATTATTTAAACTTCTATTAAAATTCTGTCCACGCAATGGGCGTTAAGCAAAAACATATCATTTTGATTACAGTTTCAAACAAACAAGAACACCATTGAGAATTAAATTAATTAACGTTTATCTCTGATGATGAAAAACACTTAAATTACCTACTTGTTGTTTGGTGTTATTTTGGCAATATAAAAATACAAGCTAAAATTCATATCAAAATACGATTTACTACTGCTTACCGCTAGTCATGCTAATGATAAAATCAAATAGTAACAAACGTTCTTATCACAATTACCTTTATAATAACATTCGTATGCTAGGCAAGTAGTAATAAAGTTTCGTAAAGCATATGTAGTCTTTTGTTTATAACTTTCACGCACTCTTTAAATGTTCTGCTTTTTACCCGCGAAAAAAAAATCTCATACGCACTAATGAAAGAAATATGGAAACCGATAGTGGTTTTGCTAGCCCGCCGACTGAGTCAGCTGATTTTACTGGAAGTCTTTATGTTTTATCATCATCAATCGTTGAGTATTTCATGTGCGTGTACAACAAGTGCTCACGCCGTATTTTATCATAATACGAGTATATGTCGGTCGATAAAGCTTTCGTAATATTTTAAACACATTTTTATTATATCTTCGGCTGTGTGGATGGATGGTCGCGCCGAGAGCGGTGCTAACACCTTGTTTGATATTCAATACAAACGTTTGCAATTAATACTCTGCCTTTTCGCATCATTAGGGCGTTGTTTGTGTCTGATGCCGTATTCTATGCCATTTCTCTTCCGCAACTAAACGTGAATCATAAGGAAAGAAATTTGTATGTTGTTTGATTGCCTCAGTTACCACATGTGTACCTGTGGTGATAGTGGTTGTGGTGGTGATGGTGGTTGTGAAACAAATCAGCAATTACTTTCCTATATTCTTGACACAAAAATGTTTGATATCACTGAGCCACCATCACATGTACGAACACGTATGTACATTCACTAGCGCAAAGTTATACTCATAATATTTTGCATTCATCATGCATTGGCATAATTAGTGGGAGAAGTCCCCTCACTATATACTGATGTTGTAGTCTGGTTGTTTGTGCCATCCCTAACACTATCTAGTTCATTAGCTTCGTTGTGTATGTTCAAGTTCATGAACG
This sequence comes from Philornis downsi, assembly GCA_019455685.1. Lineage (NCBI taxonomy): Eukaryota > Metazoa > Arthropoda > Insecta > Diptera > Muscidae > Philornis > Philornis downsi. The sequence goes on from JAHXMU010000008.1 coordinate 3,866,301, forward strand.
CAACGTTAACTAAGTTTTTTTTTGCGATAAACAGGTGATAAGTCTAAATGGTGTTTCCCAAACTTTTTGAAATTATGTACTTACATACATACACTGACATACGAGGCTTAAAAAAGAGTGTCATATTCAATTTAGTTCTGTACGAGGGTTCTTTTTTATTTTGAATGACCGTGTAAAACATCAAATGTAACAACAGCATCGTTAAATGTATCATTTTTAATGACACAAATGCTCAGAAGTTGCCGCCACATGAGTGCTACTTGTGCTTTTTATAGAGAAATGAAAAATGCATATCTTAATTCAATCGCTTAAAAATATATTGTGTCTATTGGCTCAAGACGATGCTGAAAATGTTCGAAAATGTTTCATTTTGACCTGCGTCGAATCGTGAATTTATACATATGAACCAGAAACTAAGCATCAACCGACTGTAAAAGGCCTTTCAAGATAGGCCAAATCCAGCAATAAACATTTCGGTCAATTCGGAATGATAAAGAAAAGTCTTTAAAGAAATAAGCAAAAACAGCTACTGAATACACATCATTCTACAGCATGATAATGAGATCTCCCACCGACAAACTGAAACAAGTGACTATTTCATTTCTCAGAATATCAGATTGAAGTCCAATAAAGTTAAATTTTGGTTTGGCTTTGAAAAGTATTCACAATTTTTTGGCTCGATACTCCGCAAACTCTCTAATTTTAACATAATATTTACCATGTGTAGTAACATTGAACGAAATAACTAATAAATCAAAAGTCATAAAATACTGAATTTTTTTAATTATACCCAGGCATGTACATACATATATGAAGAGAGAGATGCTTATTTTCATGTATCATAAAAACCAACGCTGCCAAGATAATAATAAATCTGTACGAAATTACTTTTCTTTTGCAACCGGCGAACGCATAAATGCCATGTCTTCGATTTAGATTAGATCTCCGATTAGAGATTATATTTTACTAAATAGTTTCAAAATCGTATAAAGAATTCTAAATACTACTGCTTTTTAAATATAATTGATGAATGATTATTAAACACAAACCAATTAACCGACTTTTACTCGAAAGAGCTAAAATTTAGCCAATTGCAATCCGTATTTCACATTATTTTATTGTGATTTACCAACAAAAAAAAAAAAACTTGCAATTTGGCCTGACCTACATACATATATACATCATTCAATATTTAATTTTTTTCATTATTTTTATTTCCCTTCATATCGCCTACTTTGTGGTGCACTTCAATTTGAGCGTTATAGGTAATTAGTTACTAGTTAAATTAATTTTATATTCTAAGTTATATTTTGTTTTTCAAATTCAAGTAGTATTTATTTTATGTATTTTGTAATTTGTTTAATATTGGCCAAAAGGCTTTAAATTACAAGACTGTTAAATAAATGAAATGAAATGAAATGAAAATAAGCAAAAAAATAAATAAAACCGATGTAAATTTGCCATATCACCAATTACGTGTATGTGCCAAAGCCCAAGCCCCAAACCCCAAATTATATGCGTCAATGATACATATATGTATGTGTAATACATTACAATAATACATTTATTGAGTTACTATCAATGAAATATAATCAAAACTGATGATTTAGTTCGTTTCGATTTTATACTCAACGAAATACAAACAAAAAGTATTAACCAAATAAGATAATATTAATACAAACAATCATACTCGCGTTAATAAATATAATTACAATTTTGCAGTAGTGTCATACTTTATTTATTTTCATTGCTTGACTTAACTAGTTTTGCATTCCTAGGAGGTTCAGTGACGTTTACATAACATCTGGTAATAAACAACAAATGATATTGCTGGCTAATAAATGTAGTTCACGAACAGCTGTTTCTATCGGTAAATTAAATAAATAAGTTATATACATATTATGGCCAAATTCCACAAGCATCAACTTATATTCCTAATGTGGTTATAGTTTGTTTACGGTCAATAGATAAGGTGGTGATTAATTAGACAACGCGCTATGGAAAGATGATAGTTGTAGGCGCTATGCAATAATTACAAAGCCTCGAACAGAGGTAGCGCTGTAATTATCAAATTTTAAATTTCTGATCAATTTTTGAAAACCAGATTCGTCATTTCATTTAGATTCTATCAAGCTTGAAATGATTTCAAACGATTTATAAGCCGTTAGCGACGTTTTCGTAGATAATATGACTTCAATTCTGCCAAGAACCAGTTTTGTTTACGCAGTTTAAAGCCCAGTACGTTCAGTTCAACTCCCAAAAAGAGAGCAGAGAAATTTATGAAAATTCTCCTTTTCGGTAGAAAATAACGAACGTTTAGATAGAACACTTTAAATAAATGTATAAAATTTTCCTATTCGATAATAAATATTTATTATACGATCCACATATATTTGCCTCAAAGCTTATATGTATTTGCAAAAACCCTACATCAGAGAGATAATAACAAAGCGATATAAAGGTAAATAGTTGCAACTTGCTGATAAAATCAATTCACAAATCTCCGACAAAAAAATAATTTCTGGTACGTAGGATATCGTCAAATTCTAAAAAACTTTATTTTTTTAGCCTCTTTCGAGGCGGTCCGAAATTATGTCGGCAGACCCTATATTTTGATTGTCGTATTATGCCATCAACATTCTTAAAGAGATGATAATGAGGAAATCTGCAACAGACACAGTAGTCTAATCTTCAACAAAAGCCATATGGCGCTCATACCTTGGAGAGATGAGCGATTTCATCTATCTCGCGCGCCGGAAAAGTACAACTGAGAGTATTGATTACTAACAAACAAGTGATATTTATAAATATGCATACGATTTAATGACAAAACCCTCTCTCGATGAACAAGAAGCACGCTACAGCAGACTCGCGTCCTACCTGTCTAGCTATACAGTACAAAAAATTGTCAATTCCGTTAAATGGGACTTTTTTAAAAACTGTAGAAAATATTTTCCCTTTCCACATGAAAATTATTTTCTATATTTATATAATTTCATTCGTTATGGAAAAAGTACGGCCAGGAATTTGTCCCATCCGTTGCAACAATAAAAATCGCACATGCGAATATCCGCCGCACTTAGTCGAATGAAAGTTTCCATTCACGTTTGGAATGTTCATTAATTCGAGTACATTTCAAAGGTTCTTTATCTTCAATTCCCAAACTTCTGCGCATTAACAAAGGGAATTAGTTGTTTCCAGAAGTAAAAAAAGTACAGGGAATTGATCATTTAAAAAGCGGTTGTCAGAATTCTTTATGTCGCTAATTGGCACATTTGTCCTTTGTAGTAACGTGGAGTTTGAGCTCCTTCTGTCTGATTTTGTCGGTTCATCTAAAGTTTGTTTTGCTATTTTTCCAATGAATAAAAATATCAAATAAAGAATTTGTCTGAAATTTCGTATTGCCCGTTAAGTTTCGGCTACCGCTACGCTGAAAATTTAAGGTAAGCTAAGGTAATGTTGACTATTTTCATCTGAAATACTTGTCAGAAGATCAGACGGTAAATAAAGAATATTATAGGGTCATTATGTTCATCAAAAAAGACCACATTTTTTGAAAGAAAATATGTATTTTGCACCGTCTCACAAGGCTGTCATTGTAAATGGACCATGAACTTAGTATGGCACGGACTGGGCTTTTTTTCTTTCCGAGCCCCAAATTAGTACATTTTCAGTCCATAAAGAAATAATAGACGAGCGAATTCGTTTGAAAAATGTTTTGATGATTTATATGTTGCCTACTTTGAAGATGATAAAATAAATTTAAATGAATAATAAGTATTTCGTACTTTATTGACCAATTTTCGGCAGCATTTTTGACAGAACATATATTGTGATCCGCTAACCTCCTTCGCATAAACTAAGTATAGCCGTCAGCAGAAGTGTCGAGAAATTACAACAAAGTTTGTTAAAAAAAATAATCTAAAATGCCGTATCTCGTTCTTTCAACAACCTCACGGACATTTCTGTCAACTTTGAAATGGATTGTCGGCTTTTGTCATCAAGTTGTAGAGGATGCTAAATTTCTATACCACTTCTGACCAAACCCAAATTACTAGAACAAATAAGTCGCCTTCAGCCCAATATTTTTGTTCTTCTTATATTCCTTGTTTTTCTCTCCACCTCATACGCAATACGCAATACAAATTTACTTAAAGCTTCACTACATAAACTAAAGTCTAGCATTATTCGCCAGGAAAACTATTGATCTAATATCTATTAAAATTGTTATTGATGTCAAATACTGCAATATTACATAACGCAAATATTTTTTCTATTACACGAAGCATACACGCAAATTATTGAATAAATAAATAATACGCTATCTTTTTGTGTGAATAAAGGTATCTGTCACCAGTTGCCCTGTATTGAGTTTTATTTTTAAATTTTATTTAAACATTTGCATACTAACATTGAAGTGAATATCTATAAATTACTCAAATCGGAAATGATTGTAATACCCCACCAAAGTTTACAATAACCTCAATAACCACATGTGGCAGTAAATTTAAATTACCCTAAAATTACCTAATTACCTAAATTATATAAAATGTAGTTACCGTTAAACCTTTACTGATTTGAAATTGTTTGACCACAAAATTGCTACATCAGGTTAATATCAATCATGGTAGGCATAATAAATTATAAACAGATAAGATTTGAATTGTCAAAAGAAATTCGAATTACTTCGAATGAACAAAGATATTAAAAATACACTCAGCTGCTTGAATTTCGAATGAAAGCCGTAACAAATGCCACTGATGCTAAAAAGCTGTCTGCGATAAAAATAACAAAGATTTTTTTTTACACTTTTAACATTTTCCACGCGTAAGCAGAATTTTTTTTTTTTGCAACAAATAAAACATCATTCAGCAAAGACGTGAGGCTGAGTAAAATGTGTTCAAATGGGACACAGCGATTACTATTTTTATATTATTAACGCTTTCGTTTTCTGTTTTATTACACATAGACACAGATACATTTGCCTGATAATTTAGCTAAAATGTTTAAACTTGACCATCAACAATGTCACAAAAAAGTAACAAAAACAAAATAAAATACCAAAAAAAATATTCACTATTATTCTCAGCCATAAGCAAATTGATGAACTAATTTTTGGCAATCATTAAATTTTTTATAACAAAAATAAGCCAAGCAAAAGAAAAGACAGCTTAATACGCATTCAGCATGTTCGAATTGTAAAAACTCTTCCTTAATGTTATTGAAATGTTAATTTTTGAGTACTTAGTTTTAATTACACTATCAGCCAAAACGAGAAACATTTGCTGTAAATTAGCGACTACACCTTATTAATTTGTACGTTGAAAAACTCATTTTCAAGTAGCTACAGCAATTATAATTCATGTCTGGTACAATGGAAACTAATATTTTTTAACTTTCTATCGATTGAAAAATGTGCTAATAATATTCTTTATTTGCCGTTCGACCATCTGGCGGAAATTCTTTTACAACGACAGACATGTGGGATAGTGCGGTATCGTGGCGTAAAATCCATAAGGCCTTTTTGAACGAGTTTGCTCTCTCGAATGCCTCAAAACGCTCAGATAATATTCTTTATTTACCGTCTGACCAATATTACCTTGACTTTGACATGGTTTTTGTTTCGGCTCAGTTGGAAGACACCATTCCGAAGATTGCTGACTGGTGTGCATGTCGAATTCGCGAACCCGTGCCACACGACCAGTCATGATATGATGTCTAAATGTCATATCGAACCTTTACGCGATTGAAGGGCAAGAATTGATTCGCGAAAGACAGAAAGTTCAGTGCCTATCTCTCCCAAATGCAAATGACGATTTTCAGTTACCATTTACTCCGCTTTATCGACACTAACTTGAAATCTTGCACCACATCGCTAATATGACAAAGTCTAATGTAAGCCTGCGGTAACATTTTCAAGAACTCTGCACAGCACACGATATTTCATTTGCAATGCAACATTTGAGACAAATTTTTTGTTCCATATTATTATCCAACGCAAAACTGAAAATGCAAAAATCAAGCACTGTAAACAAAATGGCAGATTGCGATCAAATTCCATTAATTTTGTTTTTTAAAAGTAATCCATATTTTTATTTCTTTCTTTCTTAAAATATCATTATGGTATGCTTAAAATCTCCAATGATTTTTTTTATTTTCGTATACTTTTTAAGGATAGCTTTTCTTTCAAACATCCTGTCCAAAGGTAGCAACGGCTTGTCTTTAATATTGAATATACAGTTTTTAGCCACAAAATTTAGAATTTTATTTAGAAAAATTACCACATTTTTCTTTCAGTATCTTGTAGCGACAGCTCAGTTCCAGTAAAATTCAGAGAAAATATATTAATTTCCACAATTGATATTTTTTCGTAGAGTAAATTTTCAAATATTTCATTTTTTTTTTTTTTGAGAGAAATTTGCTGCATTTCCTACGTTAATAGAACCACGTGGAAAGTTTCCTCAAATTCAAGGCATCGAGTAAAATTTCAATAATACGCTTGGGCATACAACTGTAAAATATTCTCACATACTTTGCAAACATCGTTCTTTTTCATAAGTTTCCATTTTTATCAAAATAAAAAAAAAACGAAAACAAACAATGAATTGGTTGGAATAAGAGAACAAAAAATTAACAAAGCCAAATGTAGGGTGAAGGATTATGCAATTGAAAAGTGCGATACATAACTTTGTATAATCTGTTGTGTACGTTAATGACAATTTCTTAAGATATTAGAAATAAAAAAGATGTCTGCGACGTTTCTCATAGAAACGAGAAAAAAAATCATAATTTTCAGCTAACTGTACCAGATTTTGTACAAAGAAAAAATATACAAAATGGCTAAAAAATTTAACTTATTACTCGAAACCATTGCCATAGCAATAAATTGTCTCTGGGGGTGGCTATAGCCCATCCCCTCCAAGCGTATTAAAGCACTTCCTCCCTTAGCACCTCCGTGCTACGCATATGCTCCAAGGTATATAAAAATCAATTTAAAGGAAGTAAAAATGCCAACAAAATTAACTACTATTGAAATGGCCTAAACGACGTTTTGGGCGAAAACGAAGTCCGTTGAAATTACCTATCACTTATATGAATTTTGCTCCTAAGCTTGGGTATTCCTGATACTAGCACATAAGATTCAGTCGGGTACATCAAAACTTTCCATTAGAAGCTGAAATGGTACACTATTCGGTACTAATTTTCGAAAAACAGGTCACACAGGTAACCGATTTTATGTATTCTATACAAATAGGAAGGAACCCACCGTGTTGGCAGATTTTCCGAACAGAAGAGAAAAGGTTGTCATACGAACCGATCGAAACAAAAATAATAATGTGGATTTGTATTCTATAAGACCATCAAAAATACACCGATGTTGAAAACAAAAGCAAATCTACTAACTAATGAGCATTTTGATTTTCTCAAACTCCGGTAAAATGGAAAGATTAACAAATGTGGATGAAAATAATATTAAAATTTGTTTTATAACTGTTTAAGGTTGATTTTGTCAAGTCGTTCGGATAATTGTACATAAAAAAGATGAAATTTTAACAAATTGAAAAAATATGCTGTTAGGAATATCTAAAATCAAGCTATTCAACAATGTGATGAAATTTCGAGATTTCAATCTCACCTAAAACTATCATGAGCATCATACAAATAAATATATTATTTTTAATCTGGAAGGTTATCCAACTATCACACGAAAGTTGAGATATTGATTATACTAATTACAGTTAGACAAGTCTTCAATTTGAATTACGCGGTTTTATTCAAACTAAAAAATATTTTTGATTTCGTGACAGACGTGTATATCAAATTTTCCATCATAAATATTATTAGAGTTTAAATTGCGCTTAGTTTTGTGTGTCACTAAAAGGGATTTCGGCGGTTTTGCAATGTGTGAACAGACTTTGTTGGAAAGAAATGCTTACAGTTATTGTAAACAGTCAAAAACAGAAGAGCAAACCGGACGATCATCAACCTCTACAACGAAATTCACGTCAAACAAAACCAAGACTAGCTGCCGAAAAATTGAGACATTGCTAATGACGATGGTATTTCAAACGGATTAGCCATATCCATTCTAAAAGTTCCTTTGTTCTCATATGCGTCAACTTTTAATTTTTACTAATTTAATTATCTAATTAAGATCTGTAAAGATATTGAGGCTAATCGTGAAATTGTGCATTATGAGCTTCTTTAACTGTCAACAAAGAATAATATTTGAGTATTATGCGTTTTTTGCATGAAGTTCTTCGCAAAAAGAGGCCGAAATTATTGGCAAACAACCCGGATTAAGCAATTAATTAATCTACAATTCAAGGATTATTCAAATACCATAATTGATTATTCCAAAATATAGATATTAAATACAAAAATATAATAACTAAATATTGTGTAATTCGATTTTTTTTCCTCTCGTATACAAAACATTTAAGCTTAGAATAAATTATTCAAATTATTCATTATTCAAATAAATAAAATTATTCAAATAAATAAAATTATTCAAATAAATAAATAATGTGTATATATATATTAATATTAAATTTATATATAAGTAATAAAAAATTTGCGTTATATTATGGAGTAGCTCAAAATTCCAATTAAAGTTATAATTCCGTATTATAGGACCAAAAACATACATAGTCGTCATATTTAAATCATATTTTTCTGCTATTAAGATACATAAACTTTTTTATAACATTAGTATTGGAAAGTTGTATAATGCATTTGTTACTGAATTATGAAGATACGTTGTAATATTGTAATTTTCAAATCGGCCTTCGGGCTTAAAATTACAATCCTGAATAAATAAATAAATAAATAAATAAATAAATAAAATTCAAATTGTTTCAAATTTTTAGCTCTGAACTAGCTGACCCGGCAAACGTTGTTTTGCCTTCAAAATGTTAATATGGTAAAACGAATTAATTGCAAAAATCTCATATCCAACGCCATCTATCACTTCAAATAAAACCTTTTAAACCTTCCGGAATACTCTACCAATAATTTAAGACCAAAATAAGCCAAATCGGTCCAACCGTTCTCGGGCTTTAGCGAGACTAACGCACAGCAATTGATTTTTATATATATAGATAGTCAGAACTTCCTACTAATCGATTAACTGATTGATCGCAATATGGACAATTTTTATTACGACCTTGTTTAACCGATTAATCACTTCAGAAGAATAAAAAAAGATTAAAAAAAAAACTAAATAAATAAATAAATTGGTCTCACTCTTTGAACACAATAATATAATAATAACTTCACAATATAGTTAACATTCAACTCATATTTTATACAGGCTAAACGATTACTGTTTTAGACATCTTTATTCTTTCAGTGTAGTTCGGACCAATGCACAATATCTCAATATCCACAGAAGGGAAATTTTTCTTCAAAATTCCTTCTAAAGGAATGAATTATAAAAGCTCTGTCGTTCGCCGTTGTATTTATTCAAGGTCAAAGCAAACACTTGTAATTATCACACAACTCAAAGCATTGTGAGCTGTCGGAATACTTCATTCAGATAAGCACGCAAACATTTATCATTGGAATAAAACACTGAACAAATATTGAAAAAAATTAAATATTATTTACAGTAGGCAGTTATCGTTACGAAGAAGTCATCAAGAATGTTGTTAGATTACCTGCTTTTACCTCGCTTTTGGTTGTGCGATTTTGCAAATTAAAGGTCAATTTTTTTCTTGATCAGAGCGAACATGTTGTATTTAGCAAAGAATCCAAACTCATAATAAAAGAATCCGCAATTAGTTTAGATCAACGACATATACAGGCAGCGGCAGAAATTTATCGACTTCTAGCTCCATCGCAAAATCAAATGGAAAGAATATTTTAAACGGAATTGCGAATATCTGACGCATTTTAACTCCAATTGTTATTAATTTACAAACTCCATTCGGCGGAACAGGTGTAATCATCTATATGAATGTATTCATAGATTCCCGAATTTGTACGAAAACATATGTGCAGGCAGAAAGTCATACAAATGATTTATTTTATTTTAAAAATAAAAAATTTGCATATTTTAAACGCAGTCTACATATAACAGCAAAATATTTAACAACAGAGGTCAAATAGAGACAAACAAAATTAGATCAACCAAACCTAGCCCCTTACGAATGTCCCCTCTCCAAGAAAAACTTTTTTCAGTTTGCCTCCATCATGCGAATACAGCAACTGCCACCGTCATCATCACCACCTTCACGCATTTTCTCTATGAATTTTTGGCTGTAGCAGAGGCCGTAATCATTTTTTGATGATGTCAAAAAGAATGTAAAATGGCAAACATAAAAGTGCAAAGTCAAATCAACAATAGAAGGAGGGAATATCAAAAAATTAAGAAAATATTTCTATAATTGTTACGTAACAGCATTTTGTTTTTCGGCAACACAGAATTTTCTGCCAAGATAAGAATTCAATTTTCGACTGCAAAAACCCGAAAGTGTTTAAGAAGGACATTTCAGTAAGAGAAAAGTAATTTGACAATCTATCGAAATTGAAAATTGCAAAAAATGAAATGGAAAGTTACCCCGCCCACTCTCCCTCTCCTCCTATCACTTCAAGAGCAAAAACTTGAAAACGAAAATACACACAAAACGAAAACGAACCACAATCGCAACTGAAATTGGTTCATGGCCAAGTGTACTACACGTCGTCGCACATTGTAATACGGTTACAACATAATGAACAGACAGGTTTACGAGTACACAAACATGGGGAGAATGCGAAATGTCTGCTTGTCGCAGAAGAAAGAAACATCCATCTGTTTGGGAAACACACAAACATACGAAACAGCTGATGGCATTACATCCAACAGTTTCGAGGCCTCTATACAGAGGCAACATGAAGAGGAGCAGGTCGACAGGAAATCCTGTGTACACACACAAAATATGTTGTCAACATGCAACAACAAACAGCGCTGAGCTTGTGGTTAGCATATTGTTAAAAGTTTAGAGAAAGTCGTAAGCTTTACAATATTTCCTATAGCTTTCGTCAATATTTGTGAATACATTATTATATCAAAATCATAAATCATCAAAAGATTGTCAATCATTAGTTTCGATTCGGTTAACGGTTCTTTCATTCTTCGAGAAAGTCGGATCGAAAATGTTAACGAGAAAGAAACATACGAGTATTAAATTCCAAACAGAAATCACTGAAATTACCATTAATTTCACTAAATTAATAATATTTGCAAATATAATAAAAACGTATCGTTTTATGATTTTTACTTTGTACACATTGTTTTGGACTAAGCACATGACGTAGTGCTCAAACTAGATATCGATGTTCAAAAATTAGAATATTTCCTAAATTCACGTCAAGTTCTTCAAAGTTATATCATAAAAAAATGTTTTAAACTTCGCTCACAAATAGATTAAATTTCGTTAATAGCAGACCAAAATTTTAGAGTGGAATCTAAAGAAGTTTCAAAGAAACAATATTAAGCCAATACAGATCGAGAAATGTGTATAAAGTGGAAAACTTTTAAATAGTTTTGGGGAATCTGCATAGTAGGGATAGAATAAATGTATTTCAAGAACTTCATTCAAAAATGTAAACGGGAATAACATTTTAATAATACGATCGCATTTCAACAACACAATACAAATACAAAATATAAAAAGCATGGGTAATGTCTGTTTATACTTCCATATAGATTTCCGATAAACTCAAACCCTTTTTTTCAAAAATCAAATGATTTAAAGGAATCTTGTTCACAAGTTTTTTGTTTTTCAGTGAAAATCATCCAATGCTCTTATTAACAAGATTTGAGATTTGCTTGACAGAAAGGAGTAATTCCAGGATAATTTTCTACAAACAATTTGTAAGACACAAACATCATTGGATGTGATGACGAAAACGAAATTTACGATGATCATGGGCTAAGGTCAAATAGTGAAATATTTAGGCAAATTGTATTGCTTCAGTGAGCAGCTTTGCGTATGAAAAATTTTCAATTTAAATTTCGCGAGCATATTGAATTTCAAGTCAGCATCATCGATGCCATTGGTATCATGGATGTCATTATTATTTGAGCTGCGCTTGATCTGTACGAAGCAAAGTATGATTTTGTTAAACAAAGAAGTTCCATTAAATTTTGTTTACGAAGAGAATTTCTGCTACGAAAATGTTTAGAAAATTGCAAAAACAGAAAATTGTAAACAGATTTTGTCGGAAAGCTGTTTAATGTTTAAAATTTTTTAAATAATGATGAACTTCAAGTCCATTAAATCTACCAAACCAGTTAACAACTGGGGACCTTGCTTTTAATGTTGGCATTTCCAACGGATGAGTCAACTCCATTTCAAAAACACATTTTGGGCCCCAGACGCATTGGATCTCGACTGGTACCAAAACCAATATGTTTTCCCGAAACAAAGCAGTCATGGTAAAAGCTGCGAAGACTTATAAATTAATTACTAGATGTGAAGTTTGAATCTACGTTTCCTATCCGCATACAGCCGACCGTCAAAGATCAGGCAAGACCGAAAATATAGCACCAATTTCGTTCGAAAATCAAGACTATGAGTGAAAGTTTTCTTCGATTATGGTGGTATTATACATTTGAGTGGTTTGTAACTTTCCCGTGAAACTATTCTCAAAAAGATATTTATTACCAGACAATTCTCGATTTGAACCCATACTGGCTTTTTGTAAGTTTAGCACGGTCATTTCCTAAACTCAAAAAACTGTCCTGGGCAATATATGCACTCCGCTATTTTTCGTATTAGCTACAGATTCTTGATTCCTGTTCAACTATAGGGATTTCAGAATTATCTACCCACTCAACGAAATTGATTCTTCCGTTCAAAAGAGAGAATGAAAAATATAAACTCTCCTTTGATGCCTTTGATGGCTACTTTAAATGAGTATACCACTGATCTTTTCAACGTCTTTACTACAGACAATTATTTAATTTCTACAACTCGGTTAGGTTATGCACCGCTCTTTTTAGGTTCGTGTTAAAATTAACGTGAGGGAATAACCGCATAAGTTTATTAATTTAGATACATATGCTTACAATAATTTGATTCCAGGTTGACATATAGGATGTGAAGAAATATCTTTTATCTGTAATACACATATTACTTTCTTACTTTACTTTGACTTTGAAATAGGCAATAAATGCAGTTGCAAGATTTATTTTTTTGTAGTATACGCAGGCGTGAACATATTTCTGCGTATATGAAAAGAGTATTAGGTTGCTCTTTTAATAATTCTGTAAACTACCGCAATTTAATGATTTTTTTGTAAGGAGTGCCTGTTTTACTATATGGGTTGTTTCAGTTTTCGCGTTCAGCAAGAAATATAAAAATAATTATACCTACAATAAACAATTTGGCATTTGAGAGGTCTTTTCTTATTAGGGTTGCTCGATACTGTAACCAATTGTTTAATGATTTAAGGTTATTCTCTTATTCCAACAGTGTTTTTTTACTTAAGCACATTTTTCTTTAATAGACAATAGACTGCATGACTCCGTATACCATTGATATTAATTAGGATCAATATACCTTTCATTTCACTTTGTTTAATGTTTTTTTTTCTTTTTGTAATTACGGCTGGGGAGCCGACGTTGATAATATTAATATATACATATATATATACCTATACACTTAAATAGATTTAAGATCATTATAGATGTACTTGTATAGCTGTGTAATACGCCTTTTTGATATTAAAGGCTTAGTATTACAGCGGGTCAAGCTGAAATATCTAAAATGAGTTCCGAAAATCAAATGCTAAGTTAAATTTTGCAAGTGGAAAATGTCGCAGCCTAATGAACTTTTGTTCGCCAATAATACGCTTTTACCACACTTTCCCCGCGAACAAACCTCGACCCGTTTTATACAAATTCTTATTTTTTGACACTCTTAATTGTGATGCCCTACGAAATCAACATTAATGCGTAAAAAAGTTAATGAAGACGCGTTCATATAAATTTGTCTTACAATAAATGAGACGTTTTATGATTCAACTATATTTTGCTGAAACACATTTACACTTTTGATCGATCTACATTGAACTGCGTGAGGTTTTATAAATAAAGCGGAGGAAAAGCAAAAAACGGTCAATCATATTGGAAAAATATTTTTTTTTAAACGAAAAATCATTAAGCCAAATTTGCAATCTTAAAATGACTTTAGGTACGCTAACTGATGTGGAATTTTGGATTTTTCAATAAACATTATTTTTCCCTGCTGATAATAATACACTGTTATACCCAAAATAATGACTCCCAAACTTTTTAATTGTGTTTTCTCTTTTTAAATTTCGAACAACTCAATGCGATAATTTTAACATTAAGGACGGTTTATCAGGAAAGGCAAAGTACATAATTGTTCTGCATTTATTTATACAGTTTGGAAAGAAAGCGAAGGGAAAAGTAAATGATTTCGCAGAATCATCTCAAACCGCACAATTTTTTCCTGAAAAATGTATTGATGACTGATGTTCTAATGTTCAGTAATTTCAAATGTTCAGCCTAATGCTGCCTAGATTTGTATCCATTGCATTGATTACGAATTCAGAGTGAAACTTAAGTACATTCCACATGAATGGCCGATTTAGCCTATATATTTTTAGTTTCATACCTTTCAAGCAGTTATCCATCATGAGTTTAGTGAACCAATTACTGAGGATGAATACAGGCTTCAAAGCCACCCCTTTTCTTGTGTCTTTCATACAAATTAACCGAGTTATCGAGATTGAATTTCTCTCCTCTTATCAATAATTCGTAGACAACTGTTACTTATTCCTGTCAGGCCCATTTCTTTTTAATACTTGGTAAAATATGAAGAAAATTTAGAGAATAACCACTCCCTCTCACTGGTAAGTCCCTAATAATTTATGTAATTTAAGCAATCAATTTCAATATATTTATATTATATACTGGCACACCACTGGTTTATAAAAATTTTAAAAAAGCTACTTAAAAACGTAGCTATTTTAAAAGGAAAAGTGACTGTTTTTTATACAATAATAAGAGTGATTTTACATATGCGCTTAGAATGTGTTTAAATTTTTTGAAAATTTCATATAGTTCAAATAGTAGTAGTTCTTATGCCTTTACCAATGAGGCACTCTCCCATTTATAATATTAGAGAAAAACATTTTGTTAACGAAAATCAATGAGTAACAATTAGTTAAGAAAGAATATTCGTTCTCCGTTTTTAACATCTTTTGTTTTAGATCTGAATTTTGCGTTTGTTCTTGTTGGAATTGCTTCATAAAACGAAGTGCAAAGTCCTTGAAATTTCTAGCAAGCCGCGAGGGACTTCGCCCTGCGACGAATCGAGTGATCCACAAGTCAACTTAAAGCCTCTCAAACACTGGTGCTCGGAATCAATGTTAAACTGTGTGCCTCATTCATGGGACGCAAACGAATTTGTTTTTTTTTTTTTACTTATTCTAAGCCAATTTTTTGCTGACGTTTGCAAGTACTTTAAAATACTATTACCTAATTTCCTTTTACTTAATATGACACATCCAAATGTTTCAATTCAAAATCGAATCATCACTGTCTACACAAAACCAGATGACATAAGCGTAATGACATTTTTTTAAACAAATTGTTTTAAATTGTTCTACGTTTGGAAATTGTATGACTCCTTAAATTCTAGTCGAAGAAATGTAAGCAGAGCACATATCGGGCAAATAAAAACATATCCAAGATTTGAATAGAGTAGTTATTGCTTAAAAATCTGTGACGGTCTGAACTCAATGTAATCACGCTATTTTATCACCCATCGCTGTTACTGTTAAATGTTTGTTGCAGATGTATATTTAACATTGTGTTAGTTTGGCTTAGTCGGCTTTTGTGCTTTCCTACCCCAAGCCAATAATTCAGCTCCTTTGTAAGCTAACCAGACCACACTCAAGTCATCTACATTTGACATCTGAGACCGAGAAAAATAAATGTTGCATAAGCGATCTCATTATAAGTACCACACATATTTATCATTATTTTTGTTTTAATAAATCGTAAATGCCAAATTGGGATAATTAACAAATAATTTTACTCGAATTTGTTCTACATTCCCATCATTCGTCTCTGACAGACATACTATTCATGCCGGGGACTTACCTGGGACGTGAGAACATTTTTGCTTTTCCTTTTTTTTTTTTTTTGTTTAGGCTAAAACAAAAGCTCCAGAATTGTTAACAAAACTATCGCAAGATTGTAAATGACGATTCTGTTAAATATAGAATGTAGACGATACTTCTGCACTTGAATCTGGTAGATGTTTCACTTCTTTGACATATTTTTTCTATATATATAATAGATTTTCTTCTTCCTTTCAAGCACTTGGTGTTTTTATGAATACTATTTTTTAGATATTCCTTTACTTTTATTGGTATAGCATAGGGGGGAAAAAATGTATTCACGTGCCCTAACACTCCGCACACACTAAACGACCCAACCGAATTCGTTGAATGAAGCTTTTCAACTAACGGCAGCCGTCAAAGTTTTTGTGATATTCTCCTTTTATGCGATTTTCTTACAAATCACAGTTGTTTAGTAAAGGGAGTAGATTGTGATACATTTTTTTGCGACAGTAATGATTTGTTTACGAATGAGAGATGTGGTGAAATGTGTGAAGAGAACATTTATTGACAACCAGAAACAAAGAAGAATATACAGATGAGCAGTTCTCTATGAATGAAAATCATGCGGGCAATTGTTTACAGAGGGCTCTGAAATCGCTATCCAGATGCAAATGTGTTCTTAATTTTTAGTGAAATTTAAATTTTTTGCTAACAACCCTTTCCAACTAACAATAACGTCTTTGAATAGTGTGGCCTTATTAGGAGAATTTCCAATTACCAAATATGTTAAAAAAATTACGTCAATATTATGTGTTAACCCGCAATTCCCAATATACTTGCACCACACCGAGTTGGTACGACTTGAAAGCAGCAACGGTATCGTATTTTCCGATTATTGTAGTCAGTGATATATACAGTGATATATAGTGCGGATGATGGTCGTATTATGGCATGGAAATCGCGCTACGGATACAAATTTCCTCGAATGACAATAAATAAATAATAATAGATAAATAGCAAATGATAGCAAATAAGTGACAACAATTACAATGTAAACAATTTAGCGTTTCCATTTCTGTCTCCTTTTTGCCCGATTTGAGAATCATTGCGACCGCGTGATATGTCTGGCCCGTTTTTAATCGTTATTCTCATATTCCAAAATAGCAAATTATTTCTTTTGCTATTATTTGCTCAATGCTCTTTGCAAATATTAAGACAACGCCAATTAGTCGAAAGTAATTCGATCAAAGTCGAAGTAATTATAAGCGTGGATACTGGAAATGATGAGTTATCAAAAAACTAAAGTTTAAAATATAAGATATAGTAGTCTATTAATTACAGTGGAAACATTGCGTTTCGGAAAATCGGTCAATTTGTATGGGAGGTTCGAAAGGGATAGGCCGATATTGTCCAATTACAATTCGATTATTTCCAGGTTTTAAAATGTATTGTAAAGATTTACGTCAGTAATAGCGTCTGCCAACAACCCAGGTAGATACATACCTTCATTTCTTCGTTTAAGCGCATAAAGAAATTTAGTACTTTGCTATTACCCCAGTACATAGCGATTTACTGAGCAATTACAAAATTCCAGTTTTTCTCCACTTCATAATAACTGACATTTCCATTTGGACAATTAAACGATCGTTAAAACGACTAAAAAAATAAAGGAGGAATATAAGGAAACAAATTAAAACCAGTGGAAAAATTCCTATCAGGTAAAATGACTCATAAATACCCTCAACCTCTGTTGTTAATATCTCTTTAACATCTTTGGTTTGATTTGTAAGTTGTACACCAAGACGTTATTTCTTGTGTCAATATTTAACAAAAAAAATATATATATTTAAAGAGTTATATGAAGGCAAAATGTTTGAAATTGCAAGTGCACAAGAATCAAAACCCTTTATGAAACGCCTTATTATAATATTACCGCCTTAATGTGCTTCAGCCCATCAACATCTCCATCGTAACGTATAATATTTCTTTTTCTAAAGTTTGTCTGTTGGAACATTTTAAACACACTGAAAAGTGTGTTTCAATATTTCAGACCCGAAGCTATTTATATGAAAATTTTTTACATCATATGAAATATTTGTTCATGCACGGTAAGAAAATTAAAATATAGAGCAGAATATATATATTAATTATTCACACGCTGAAGAACATTACATAAATTAAGAGGAAACTTTATTCGTTCCATAACTTTAAAGTAACACCAAATCAGCAATATAGTAAAAAATATTTTTCACGTGAACTATCTTGGTATGGGCCTTTAGTCGGTAGTGTAAATCCATTATATTATAGGGGCGTATTCTACCCCCATATATACCCCAATTATCGTTGTTTGCACCACCGATTTTATGTCAATAAATTAATTGTCATAAATATAACCTCTCCAATGATTTCAATATCTCAGCTCTATTTAAAAAAAAACTTACTGTTTTCTACGACACTGCCTACTTTACTTTCAAGTTATACATTAAAAAGTTTAAAAATGTAACATTTACTTTTAATTACTTTTTTTCTACAACGACTTTTATTTTTAGTCTTAAAAACGTATCTACTCCTTAAACTAACAATTTTATCAACAAAACTAAATATAAAATGAATCCATTCGCTGGTAATTTTGTATTAGACCCTTGGGTGAAAACATAACTTTGCACTGATGTATTTTTCAATGGCGTCGATTTGCCCTCAAATTCATAGTAAGCTCGAAAACCACTGCGGTCAAAGTGATCATTTGAATAGAATAAAACACGAAAGAAACGATCGTCTGAGCGAATTTCAAATTTTTCTCGTTTGACGCGGTATTTGCGAAATTGAAGAATTCCGATTTATAAATCTTTGCGCTAAATACATTTAAGAATTACCTTCCAACACCTCCCACATCGAAGAATCTGAAGCGTATGATGACTTTTTCCTCAAAATCGCCATAGAAGAAATAGTGGCAATTGATATTTTGTGGATATAGACCAGGAAAATTTGGCGATGTAAAGAAACCCGCTTTCTTCAGGGTGCTGTTATATACGAAACTGCAGTTATTATTTGGGGAAGTTAGTAGTTTAATGTTTAGAATTAAAGACAAAAAAATTTTACACATAGAACAGAGCGCAGCAGAAAATGAGGGTGGATTGAACTTTAAAATCAGGTTGAAATAAACATGATAGGCACCACCTAAAAAGTTCATGCATTGTAGAAAAGATTTCCGAGGGAGTGGTGCTAGCTAGTAGGAAGAGGCCGTTTTGGTTTATTCAAAATAATGTATTGCCACATTGGTATTTTACTAGTATACAGCATCGGCTACTGCAGTCTTCTTGACTGTTGAACATATCGGTGTGGTGGTAGAGGATGATAAAATTCTGTCGTCTTCGAAGAATACTGAAATGTATAGGGACAATGCATGAACTGAATGTCATGTCATTAACATAAATAACATATTTGTACCGACGCAAACCTTGAGGGAATTTGAAACAAATTTAATGTTTCGTATAAATTAGCATTCATGTGTTTTTCCATAGAAAATACTCATGACAGTGTGATCTTATACTCGTTGTTGTATAATAGACTTGTAGTTGCAAGGATCACTTTATTCAGATCTTACCAATTCTTGTTGGGAAGAATCGCTTAGATTCTTTATTATGTTCCGATAAAATCTTCAGTTTTTGTTCGCTCTAAGATTGACCACTTAAGTGATTGCAAGTGAATTTCGAATCAGCCAAGGGAATAATACGTTTTGCCACATTACTGGACATCACGGGCAATTACACCAACAAAGAAGACCATTCCGGTAGTTAGATCTATATTTTGAAGATAATTTTTCACAGACAAATTTAAATACATTCATACCCATAAATTGGAGGAGGGGATTATTGGACAATGGTTTTTAGCACATTACATTTCATCAGGCACTGATGATTTCTAGATTTTGTTTGAAATCTTCATCGTCATAAATGAGAAAGCGTGGAAAACCTTTTCTTTATTCCCGATTTCGGATGATCGTTTGAATTGCGGATAATTTGGATTCAATTTGTCAGACCGATCTGCTAATGTGTCATCCCCTTAACGCAGATGTACTTCGAAGAAGGAAGAACATTAAAGACAAATTCTCAGTATCATAATAACAACGAATGAATCTAGTGATCGTATTTAAATCGATCAAACCAACAATCCCCTGCAGATAATTTATTTAACTGCATCGCACCAGTATGGCTATCGCAAAATTTGCTATAGAACCTAAATATGTGTCCGTAGCTATTTCCGGCTAGTCTTCTTCTTCATACAACGAAGTATAATCCGAAGGATTTTTTGCGAAGTTATATCAATTTGTTTTTTTTTTTTGTAATCTGCTTTGTTTCCAGATATACTTGTAGACTGTGAGCAGAAATAAAAAATCTAGAGTTTGCTTTACGCAACTTACGCGCCAACTGTAACGTTAAGCACTGGTATTTGCGTTCTTCTGTATGTACTGTATTATCGCCTGCAATATTCTATAGACATTGCTCGTCCTAAAGGATAGACTTGATAGACTGCATAGGTTAGAAATGCAGAAAAATTCGGCAATATTTTTACGATTCGTAATTATGATTAATCCAGAAAATAAGCCAATCATAACTGTCTACTTAGTACAATGACTTAAACCTGAAACAATTTGCGCTATTTTGGTTCCCAATGAGAATCATTACTGCGTGGGGTATAGGCAGGCATGGCCCGGTATGGCCCATTTGCAATAAATTTTATCCTTTGTCCAATCATTACTATGTGACAAGTTAAGTTAAGCTTAGTCCATAATTGCAATTTGTACCGTGCTTATAAAAATATATAAGCAATCGAACGGGCTTAAACAAGGAAGCGACTTAGCAGCAGTAAACTAAAATATCTCATACCGCATCTGGTGCTCGTCATAAAAACGGATGGAACAAATAGTAGGATCTTGAAGAGCCAGTTTTTTATTACATTGAACTTAGCTATAGTTATAACCTCAAGATATATAATATGAATAAAAGATGCGAGGCTTGGTTACCTTAAAAATAATTTGATGCGTCATTTGAAAATTTTGAATTTTTAAATTCGTTTTTTGAAAATTAGGAAAGTTTTTCGGCCACAAATTTTACAATATGCGTCAAACCGGTATTATTTTCAGCATGAAAAACAGCTGGTGAGCGTAAAGAAATCGTCAAACTACAGATTTCGGTTGTCATGTGCGTTTGGACTTGGCTATAGAATCCGATAATATAATATATTTGAAACAAATCGGACTAAAAGTGTGCTAACAGTTTAGAAATAGCTAGAGATACAAATAAAAGATATTTATCATATGAAAAAATTAGTAATATTTTAAATTCCCGCGTCGCCCGCATGGCGCATGAACCGTATGATCTAACAACCGCTCTACGAAAACCAATACCAAATATAATTGAAATAAGATGGATAAAATTTAGTTAATTACAAAAGCTTTCCCAAAGTGTATCACAACTAAAAAACGGGGATTATTTTTTTTACATTATATTAGTTATACTTACTCGTTAAAAATATATATTCTGCCTTGAAACCATAGTAGCCAATCTTCTGCTGATTATTTAGATATTTACCTATAAATTGTAATACCAATTTCGGACCTTTTGACATAATGGGCTTGGGCAGAAAGCCACCACAATACGAATCTATAACTTCATATTTTCCCTTCACCTGGGTCAGTAATTGCAATGAATCATTTGGTTTGCATTCTGTCGATTTTTTAAATTCCGCCGGTATATTGAAATTAAGAAATTTGATTTGAACGCGTTCATCACCAACGCGAGTTCCAACGCGAATCGAAGATTTCACGACAGCTTCCTAAAAATAAACAAACAAAAAATAGATATTTAGATTTAAAAATAAATAAATACAATGTTTTAAAATTTTTTCAATTGTATATGTTATTGAATAAGTTGAAAGCTCCGTTAATATGACCCGCGTGGAAGACTAAAGAAGAAGAGCAAATGAAGCTGTTGAAGCAATTGAGCAAAAAAACTATGGCGAAGGATTTGAGAACGGTATGGAAAAACGTATTTGATTAAGAGGGAACTAATTCTAAAGAAAGTATTAAAGCAAATTTGGATTACTTTTGAGTTTGAAATAAGGAACACTGTTCTCACTTCAGGCGTTGGAGAATATTTAAAAAAAATACTGCATCATAATATTGAGTAAATTCAACCTTGTTAAAAATTTGTCAAGGGGGTTGGTTCCGAACGTTATGTATCGAGTTGTTCCATAGATATATTAAAAAAGAAGTTTATTCAAAGCAGCAACCAATTCAATATATGATAATCAAATCAACATATATTCAATCTACAGTGATATTTAACTGCAAACCAAATTTGAAACACTGTATTCTTCATAACAGTGATGAAATTCAATGTGGGGAAATCGACGCTCGACAATATTACATCATCAAGGGCTGGAGTCGGAGTCTCGTAGATTCGACTTGAGTCGGTGTAGGACTTGAGATCGTTAAAATGTAAAAATTTTATAAAATTAAAAACCGAAGAATGTACACTAAATTAGTTGTAAGGTCAAGTAGACGTTTCCAATCTGAAAACGGCCACTCCCACTAGCAATAAGAAAAGAAAATCAGCAGATGACGCCCAAGATGAAAATGTAAAACTGAAAAGGATTAAAGCTGAAGTTGATGTCAAACGTGAAAGTAAAGCAAGTAAAAAACGACTAACATTAGATTTTGTAATCAAAAAAGAAATTAAAAAGGAATCAGTGCAGAATGAAGAATTGGAGGAATCTGCCCGTGTACGAAAAGAAAGTATTTTTTTTAAGGACCTTACTGTGTATTTTGAAAATGTTGATGATTGTGCAAAGCTAACGCGAAAATTTGAAGTTAATGGTGGTACTGTTACCACAACTTCAAAATTAGCCAATTTCATGAATCGTGTAATTCTGATTTAGATTTAATTGAACGTAAAATGAAATTTCGACGTTCATGTCATCATTTAAACAAGCAATGGCTCTTGGCAACAGCTTATATGCTGTTGTTATCAAATAACAAGTACAAAAATCATTATGACTTTAATTTTCATTGTTTTTTTATTTAAGTGCTAATAAAAATGATTATGTATATGTATTATGAAATGTTAAAATTTGTAAGCAATAAACCTGCTTCTAGGCATGACGTTTAATGACAATCGACTAAAAGCTTCTTCCCACATCTCTGGGAGCTTTTTAATTTCTCTCTCATAAAACTCGCGTGGTTTTTCTGAAAAAAGCGTTCAATTCGGTTTTTCACTTCCTCGTCTTTATGGAAATTCAAGTCCTTCAAGTGGTTGCTCAGACTGCAAAATAGATAATAGGCGGACAAGGCGAGGTCTGGGGAGTCCGGTGGATGAGGTAGAACTTCCCACCCAAGCTCTGACAGTTTCTGACGGATCCGCAAGGCAGTGTAAGGGCGCTGTCATGATGATGACCCTAGGCCGGTTTTGTTCAAATGCCGCCTTAATTTATCTAATTGTGTGTAGTCAGCATTAATCGTTTGTTGTGTTGGGAGAAGCTACAAAAAAGAAAACTACTCCGTTGACATCCCACCAAATCAACAACATTACTTTTCTAGGGTAAAGGGCCGCTTTAGAGGTGGATTGAGGGGGTTATTTTGCCATGATATCTCGTCCTTGGTCATTTTCGCGTTATATTGTTGTAGACTATCCATTTTTCATCCCCTGTCTGTGATGAGATTCTTTAGAAACTGTGTCTTGTAATTTCTTATTCTTAGGTAATCGTATACTTGCAAAATAGATTTATTTTTCAAGTATATGTCCCATTAACTATCCAATTTTGTTAGCTACGTTCGTAAATGGCATCACAAAAATAAGCGTCTAAATTCTTTTCTATATAAACTGAAATTCCCTTATAAATTTTCATGCGGAACGAAATTCGTTGAAAATATCGGAACTTTCTGGATATTAAAACGAAATATCATATGACAGTGACTCATAGTAAACAATTTTTCGATTTATTAAAAATTCTATATGTATATTGTGACATCAACTAAGGGAACTTTCATTCAAATACTTGTATTATTGGCGACATCACTCGATATTTTGTTTACGGGAATCAAAGTACACTGCACTTTATATTGGACACAAAATTAGTTACACTTACGCATTGTAGCGAGCATTCAAATGACAGGAAAGCCTTTTCCAATTTGGAGGAATTATACTTTATGACGAGTGATTTCAGAGAAGTAAAATTTGATTTTTTTTTTTTTTAACGCAACACCTCTTCCCTTTGAAAGGCTTTTTCTTTTATTGAGCAGGATTATCATTAGAACTAACATATTTGTACAGACCAATGTAGGAAAGTTAAATCTCTACATACATATAATACCGATATAGTTCTTCGAAACTCTTGACAGTAAACGAGAACTTTCACATGTTTTATTTAGATCTAAGCTATTATTCGTAAGCGATTCCTTCGTGTGTCGCTTATTCCATCGTATTTATACTTATAAGTCATTTTATATGAATTACATATACTGAAGAGGACATTTGTCCCGAAAATATTTACATTTGAAATTTGCGAATTTACGTTGTTCTCAATCGTGGTGTTAAATATTAGCAGCGAAATCAATGCAGACGTTTTCAAGATTCAAAAAGGACCAAAGTAGCATTTTGCTTCCTTAAAATGTTTTCAGAAGAGTGGTTTCAAATTATTCAAAAAAAAATCTAGTTTTCTGGCATTAAAAACAAACAGAAAGTGGTTGTACAAAATTCATATAAACTTAACAAAATATTGCGAATGATTTTCGTAACATGAAAACTGATATTGTGAAGGAGAGAAAATTCATATATTTCTAAACGGAATTTTTTATGATCGATTGAGATCATGGTATTCGAAAAGACAAATTATTATGGTTTAGTTTTGAAATACTATTTATTATCAATTTATCCACAGAAAAACGACGGTTGGCCGATTTTCATTTTCATTTAACGGAACGGAATCAAAAATCGTCTTCGAATTTCTTGCTTCTAAATCTCAAGTGAATGACAGGCTCCACCTAAAAAGATCCAACAACATCGCCTTTTGAAATTTGTTACGATGATATTTAGTATGTTTTAAGACCACTATATCCTCTATCTAAAAATGTTTTTAGCAATTTCCGGCAATACGAGTATAACATTTTCTTGTACAGCACAATCGTTCCCAATTTTATGTAACGATACTGTATTGGATGAAAAAATACGCTCTTCTCTCTTAAGCACAACTCAATATGACAGTTCTACCGTGCATTGCACAATTTGTGTATATTCAAGATACGAAGTTAACCAGATTAATTTCTCTAGCACAAGCGAGATATTAGTATACAAAACAACATTGGCGAGCAATCACGCAAAATAATACAATCAATTGACTTAGACGTGAAAATGTTAACAGAAGTTCTAGTTTTTATTATTTTCAGCGCAATATTCTTCTATCGGTGGGCGACCAAAAATGATGATTTCTTTAAGAAACGCAATTTAGCCTACGATAAACCAAATTTTCTACTAGGCAGTAGCAAGGATGCAATATTGCGTAGAAAAACGTTGGTTCAAGTTTTGTGTGAAATCTATAATCGGCATGATGGAATGTAAGTGCATGAGTTCCTGTGCAAGTGGCTATTGAAGTGTTGTACTATGATGATGACATTTAATCTAATATTTGCAGCGTGTATGGAACATTTGAAAGTCGCCAGCCGGTTTTATTGATACGAGACCCTCTTTTGATTAAACACATAATGGTTAAGGATTTCGATCATTTTATGAATCGCAGTAGAATGTTTGATGTGGATAGTGAAAATCTGTTAACCAACTCCCTGTTTTTCATGCAGAACAGTAAATGGCGTGATATGAGAAGTACATTGAGTCCCGCATTTACCGGTAGCAAAATGAGGCACATGTTTGATTTAATGCTACAGAAAGTGGATGAAGCTATGAGCTATTTAAAGAATCATCAAAGAGAAATATGTAGTTCCAATAACCAGGAGGGCTTTGAGGTGGATATTAAAGATATCTCGTCACGACTGACCAATGACATTATTGCTTCTACCGCCTTCGGGCTTCAAGTGAATTCTTTTCGTGATAAAGAGAATGAGTTCTATATAAAGGCTAGGAAGGCCATCAATTTTACAGCGTGGCAACAATTTAAAATGATGTTTATCATGGTTATGCCAAAGCTAGCGAAGGTGAGTGATATAATTTTCCAAAATAAAACCGATTTCAATATGTAAAAAAGTGGGTACTGCTAAAAAATTGAACAGAAGTGTTATTGCAACGTCTTTTAAGATTATATCTGTGCTTATATCGAAAAATGACTTGACTCAGAACTTGCTGTTGTGAAATATTGAGTGTTTTGCAAGAAATCGCTATTATGGAAATTTGTTATAACTTTTGAAATATACTAAATTTCCAAATGACGGCATAACAATATAATTTTTAATGACGCAAACTATAACAATAAAAAGCACTTTCTCGCTTGCTGTAATATTTAGAGATATTACAAAATTTTTCAAAAAACGCTTTTACGAAAAATCGCTATAACTTGTAAAGTACGAAAAATTTTAAAATTTGGATTGAACGTAAATATGAGTCAAAACAAGTACAACAATAACTATGAATAAAACTACATACGAGTATAAAGAGAGCATTTCGAACCACACCATAGCAATCGTTTTTTCTTTTTTTATTGTGCAATTTCTTCAAAAATGATTTTTATAGTTTATTGGTCATCAGGCGATTATCATATTCATATTAATGTACTATGAAGTTTTAACTATATTTATATATATTTATATACACGGTGGAGGAAATTACCCACTGCGCTTGTAACAACTAGAAATACTCATCTCAGACCGCTTAAAGTAATAACAATATTAAGTAACTGTAGTAAAAATGTACGACGATTTAACCACGTCCGTTCATAGAGGCCCAACTGCTGAACCTATTATAAAATAAATTTCTGCTGCTGCGCACTTCACTTTTTATTTCAAAAAAACGGAAAGTTATTTTAAATAAATCGCAATTTTGAAATTTTTTGTAAATAATTTCCCATTTTCATTTCCAAAAAATTATTTTTTAAATACCTCTTTACTTTTAAGATTTCTTAACTTCATTTTCATTTCGTCATTTTAGCGGTTAAAAAAACTTGAAATTTGCAATAAATTCAACAACGGTATGGATCGTATCACATTTTCAGGACATCTAATTTGGGATATTTTGTAAAATTATCTATTTGCTGAAAAAAAAAAATAAGTAAATAAAAAATCGGGGTCACGTCCGTGAGGTAAAGATATTCCTTAATTTATACTCGAAGTTAACTGCATGAATATGCGAAAAAAATGAAGGTCCAAGTTTTGATATATATCATGTACAAAAGTTGCTGCCTTTTTATCAGAACCGATAATTTTTTTAAATTGACATACATCAAAGTAAAAAATTAAAGTATATCTGTCCTGAGTTCTAACTGTATTCGGTCAATTATAAATTAATTCAAAGGAATTTCAATATTCAATGCCATGACGTTGGAGATTCGAACTTTTCCCCATTTCCCGGGATCCCACGAATTTCGAAAACATTAAAATATTACTTTTCTTGCAATTTTGGTAATCAAATTTCAACGCAATGAATTCAGTCAACGTTAATATTGCATTAGGATTGAAAACTAAAAAGGATAACATTTAGTCATATTTTTCATTTAGGATGGCTTTTCATAGAAATGACTAAAATGTTTTAAACAAACTCTTTTTTTTTAAGAATTTTAATTTTTTCAATTTGAGGTTATTGCAACAAAATTTTAAATAAATCTGAAAATGAAATTAATATAATTGTCAATGAAACAAAAATTGATTTTGTTTTTTTAAATTGTTTCTTAAAATTATTAAAAATATCTAATTCCGTTTCGGTTTTATTTAGTTTATTTTTGAAAGAGAACACATTAACATAAAATTTGACTTTGTTTACTGGTACTGTAATATACGAGTAATGAATTTATATATCAATTTCTACTTCAATTTCTATAACTAAATTATTTCTTAAAAGTAAAATGTTAGCCATTTGAACAAAAGAATAAATTTGAAGATAAATTTGTGAATGCTGCGCGGGCTTCAATTTTGTGTATTACATCGGTTAAAATCGCTCAGAATGATTCAAGAGGAATTAGATTAGGATTCATATGAACTGACAACTAGGAATATTGAACGTTAAGTTTACACATGCGAAAAGCACTCACGGAAAAAATGCACACCAATATTATTCTGTTACTCATTAACATGTTGCGACGCCGGTCAAAACCTACTTAGAAACCTTCAACTGTAAGTCCTATCTAAGCCGCCGTACTCACCAGACATTGTCCTTTCCGGTTATTACTTCTACCGATTAATAACACATGGCCTGTCTGAACAGCGCTTTGCATCTTGAAGAAACTGACAATTGTGTCGCTATCTAAGAGGTATTTGATACTCTCAGCGGACAGATTCGTCGATTTGAAGAAGTTTACCGAAAAAAGGGTATGTGTAAGTATATCTTCCTAGGGTTAAAAAAAGTAAATTAAATGTTCTCAAAACTCGACATTCTGGCATTCAAAAAAATATGTGATGCTGAATATATCGCGAATATTTGGTTATGATGTTGCCAGATTTTCAACCTTACAATATGACGTCTTATATTTAACAATTTACCGAGCTTACAATACCGGGCGAACAATATTTTAAAAGAAAATCGATGGTATATTTGAGTTCATACCTTGCGAAAGACGTAAATTACGCAATAGGTCAAAAGAATTATCTATACGGTTGTAGGAAAACTCAGAAAGTGGAATGTGAAAAAAGGGATCCATCACCCGCGTTAAACTGTAGTGCTATCGAAGTTGAAAAAAAAATGCTTGATGTGAATTTCGTCAGAAAGTTAACTTTCTCAATAGAAATAGTTAAATAGATAAATAGAATTAAATATACATATTACAGCTTTGATCGTATATAAGTCAAAATAAATACGAACTCTCTTAACATTAACGTTAACAAAAATAGTTTTTTATTCAAATCAACCAGTCAAATTTTCCGGGATTTCTTCAAATTACCTGCGGTTGTTGCAGTGATGAAGAAGTAACCTCATCTGGCGGTCTGAATTATTTCAATCAAAATCTAATTAACGATGTAGAATAAATTAAGTTGTTCAATATTTTATTATTGCTAATGATGCTACTAGTAGTATTAATTTCTGCTTTCACTTTCTCATTATGAAACCTGGAAATTAAAGATTTCCTGCTGGGATATTAAAGATTTCATATTTAATTATAAATATCTAAACATTCAAAATTTACTAATTCTCCTCCTTCAGATAATGAAAATCGAGATATTTGACAAAGAATTCTCGGACTATTTCATGCGTCTCGTATTGGATGCTATAAAATATCGGAAAGAGAACAATATACATCGTCCAGATATGGTCAACCTATTAATGGAGGCCCGTGGCCTTTTACCCACAGAGACAACGAAAACACATTATCGTGAATGGTCAGACGTTGACATGGTGGCTCAATGTTTCCTCTTCTATCTTGCCGGATTTGAACCATCTTCGGGTACTATGAGCTTTACTGCTCACGAATTAATGGAATATCCGGATGTTCAGGAAAAGCTTTATGAAGAAATTCAAGATATCAACCATCAACTGCAAGGCAATGCGATTACATACGAATTGTTACAGAAAATGCCCTATCTAGATATGGTAGTATCGGAAGTGCTGCGCAAATGGCCGGTAACTTTGGTTACAGATCGTGTCTGTACCAAGGATTATATTTATGAAACGACGGAAGGAGAACGCATTGAGATAAAGAAGGGAGAAATGTTGCGTATACCCATGATTGCCATACAAAGGTCTCCAAAGTTTTACGAGCAACCGGAAATTTTAAATCCTGAACGCTTTATTGCGGAGAACAAGTCGAAAATCGAAAATAGTGGCACTTATTTGCCCTTTGGTTTGGGACCCAGAAATTGTATTGGTGAGTTAAAATTTTCGCCATATCATAAGTTGATAGCAAATTTTTATGTTTTAACGTTTGTCATTTTCTAGGAAATCGCTTTGCTTTGTTGGAGACTAAAGCCTTTCTTTATTACCTAGTACGTGATTATCGTCTTGAAGCGTCACCAAAATCTACTGTGCCCTTGGAGTTGGATACAAAATCTATACAGTTGAAACCTAAAAATGGTTTTTGGATTCAACTTAAGCCCAGAAATTGAAGTATTTCTACACAATTTATGAAATAATTAAAATCGCACATTAAAGATTATAATTGTTAAAAATTTTATTCAATTTATATAATGTCATAATTCTATAGATTATGAATACAGAAGAAATCACTGAAATTCTAAGCTTTTATTTGTATTGAGTATAGTCATCATAAAATTATTATATTCGTGAGAAGCAATATAGAAAAATGATGACAAATTATACAACGGGATTATTGTTTCTTGAAGACTTTGTTGTTCCTTCGTATACAATTTTGAACGTTTCATGGAAACAGGCTGTTAAAGATGAAGTTTTGTGTTTCGAATTTTGAAGATAATAAAAATATATGCCTTTTTGAGCACAAATAAGTGTAAAGCTTTATAAGAGATTTTAAGTCTGTTTCCATAAATCAAATTACCATGAACGAATCATGTACGTTTTATAAAAACATTATTTCAACAATGCTTTCATTGAAAGACGACTTGTTCGTGTATCGTTATGAACGTTTTAGAAACAAGCTAAACATTTTAAAAGAATAATGTTGTGTTATATATTTTTTATTATTTATTTATTTATTTATTATTATTTTTTATTTTATTTTTTTTTTTTTTTTTTTTGAGTATTTCTTCGTATTTCTGTTCAAATATTAAGACGAAAACAATTAGCTGTTCGCTTGTACGACGAGCGAATTAAGTGGTTCGCATTAAGCAAACAAAAAAAAGCGGTCCAGTGGGGAAAAAACTCGTCCATGCCTATTAAAAATAGAATTTTTTTTTTTAAATTTACAAATTATTGGCTAACTAGATGATCTGCCACTTATACCGGGTTATCCATTTAGTGATTTTAAAACCGACGGTCTGGCAAGGCTATCAGCTGTTAAATACCTGTTGCTTGAAATGTTATTTATTTAGTAAAAGGTTTGCCACTTACGAATATGGATCGTTTAACAACCGAAGAATGTGTAAAAATAGTGATGATTCAAATGTCGTGCATTACGGGGTGATTGTGGTCGTCATAATTGAGCTACTGTGCAATGAGTTGGTAAGATTATAAACAAACCTGAAAAGGCTGGAAGGGTTACATATATGGTCCAACCTGTGCATCATCGCAATGTACGCATTGCCGAAAATATCCCTTCTGCTACTGAAAGTGTGGCGAATTTGTCGATTCTACGGCGTTCTCAGCAATTGTGCCTATCTTACGTCATATTATAACGTATTTTGTATTTGAATGTGTATTAGTGAGTTAAAATATGTGGTTTCAACAAGACGGTGCCAAGAATCACACAGCATGGTCGATTTTGGCTTTATTGCATAAGAAGTTTTCAGAAAGCGCCAATTTGCCTCCAAGATCATGCAATTTGACGCCCAAACGTTGGAGCATTTGAAACCCAAAATTCGTCAAGTTATCGCCAAGATACCGCCCATAATGTGTGAAAAAGTGGTCAAAAACTACCTCAAAAGGATCCACTGCTGCAACCAATTCAGTGGCGGTCATTATAATGTCATTGCATTTCGTACATAAGCATTATAATGAAATACAAGTTTCATCGAAATCATTGCTTTATGTATGTTTTAT
>JAHXMU010000008.1:3898214-3933193 GCA_019455685.1 Philornis downsi
CGAACAATTCAATATGTTACCTATAATTTTGATTTTATTTAATTTGCATTCTTCCAGCGTTTATGGAGCCTTCGACAACACGGAACCCATAATTTTGATACGTGATCCTTTATTGATTAAACACATAACGATCAAGGATTTCGATCACTTTGTGAATCGACGCCGCTTCTTAGATGAAAGCAATCAAAGTATTTTAAATCATACACTGGTAGCCATGCAAAATGGTAAGTGGCGCGACATGCGGAGCACTTTGAGTCCCGCCTTTACAGGCAGTAAAATGCGTCAAATGTTCGAGTTAATCTTGCAAACGGTCGACGAAGCTATGACTTACTTGAAGGAAGAAGAAGAACAACAACAGCAGCAGCAAGCAGAAGATGCAAATAATTCCCTGGAAGGATTTGAAATTGATATTAAGGATTTCACATCACGATTGACAAATGACATTATAGCTTCAACAGCATTTGGACTAAAAATTAATTCATTTCGTGATAAGGATAATGAATTCTATGTCAGAGCTAGGAAGGCTATTAATTTTTCTCCACTTCAGCTGTTTAAAATGATGTTTATGATGATGTTGCCGAAGTTAGCACAGGTAAGTGATTTGCAAAAAATATTACATAAAAGTGTACTAGATATCAGAAAAACAAAAATTATTTATGAGTTTGCTGTATTTTTCAGTGTCTTCACATTTTTCGTATAGAAAAGGGCATTCAGGATATTTTTGTGTAGAAAAGTGTTTCCAAAGACATTTTTCGCACAGAAAAGTGTTACTTCGAAAATAGAAAAGTGTCGCTTTTTGAATAGAAAAATTCGAATAGAAGTGTCACATCTCGCATAGAAATGTGGCTTCATGGACACTTTTTGTGTAGAAAAGTGCCCTCATAATAATTTTTCAGATAGAAAAGCGTTCCCATGGACACTTTTCGTATAGAAAAGCATCGACATGGACGCTATTCGTATAAAAAAGCATCGCCATGGATACTTTTCGTATAGAAAAGCGTCGCCATGGACACTTTCCTTATAGAAAAGCGTCGCCATGGAAACTTTTCGTATAGAAAATCGTCGACATGAACACTTTTCGTGTAGAAAAGCGTCGCCATGGACACTTTTCGTATAGAAAAGCGTCGCCATGGACACTTTCCGCGTAGAAAAATATCGTCTTCTTTTTCTTTTTTTTTTTTTTTAGAACAGTGTTTTCGTACACACTTTTCGTATAGAACATATGCACTTTTCATATACCTATATACTTTTCACAGAGGAAAGTGCCTTCATAAACACGTAATAAGCTTTATGGAAATAAAGAAAGAAAAAGAAAGAGTGGTCGATCTTAACTTATTTTCCTTTTTTTGAGGAACCGACGTAATTGTGAAAAACGGCACCTTGCAAAAAAATAAAAAGAAAAAGCTTTTCATTTCCTAATGTGGCCTATCGGTTTTTAACACCCTATTCGGTCTCCACAGTCACAACAACAAATGTTAACCACTTTGCTCAGATAACGAGTCCAATAATCTATAATGAAGTGATATCGATAAAAACATGTCAATAAATTCATTGCCCCAATGGCGAACATTGGTGGTCAATAATTTGTTTATCTTGACTTTGAATGGTCTTTGTTCACACAAAGGAAGATGGAAGTATAACTAGGAGAGAGAGTAATCACCAACACATATTTATGTGATGGTTTTAGGTTTCCTGACACTTATTTTCAGTGCTCATGAATTAGTTCAGAGCTTCTTTTGGCTCACGGTCCATTTTTGCAATTTCAGCGGGATGGTGACCTCCTACGCGCTTATTTTAACGAGATTTCCTTGAGTTTTTCGACATTATTTTCGGTTTATATAGCATATTCATTTAACTTAAATCTTATCTTAAATATGGGAAAATTCATAGGGCTGATTTTCACATATATTTTCTGGTTTGAACATTGTAGTTTTTGCAAGTTTCAAAAATTTGGGAGTAGGTCAAAATTAGTTATGTGTAAGTTATCAAAATTGTTTGTATATAATCATTTGAGACGTGAAGTAGGTATACATTTACCCACCAAAACTTTTGGGTATTTAATGGTTCGAAGGGTATTAAAAGTACGCAAACGAAAGATTTTAAAATACGAGTAATAACTTTCGTGAGCACTTCTACGATAGTTTGCTTCTTATACGAAGAAAATAATAATAATGAGGAATTAAAACCAGTACAGAAATTTCGGTCATGTGAACTGACATATACGAGTATATACCTTCACCCGACTTCCTCTGTTTTTTGGGGCAAAAGAGTGAGGGATGATAGAAAGAACGTGATAAATTACTATGTTTTTTATATGTATATTATAACTATAATGATGGAAATTATAACATTCCAAAGTCGTCTGCTTAGAAATTGCAGACCAGCTAAATCGAATGTATTTGAATGAAAGTTATGAACCTAATTATATATCGAATAAATTAGACCACAGTCTACGAATTATAAATTACAGCGGAAAACATAAATTTCCATAAATCCGTTAATTGGAAGAACTAGAAGAGCTGTGGCAATGCCCTTAGCTTTCGTTCTCTGAACTTACTTCATCAAATGCACGTGCCAAATTTGACCGAGTACAATTCATTTGTACAGTAGGTACAAGAACGAGTGACGCTAATTGGTCGATTTTTCAAATTCAGCCGAGCATATATACTTAATGCAATATATACATATATATTATAAATCTGAAATTTAAATTACTGCAATGGATGAATGAAGAGTTACTGAGAAAAACTTGAGCTTCTGAACATCGGACAATTTCAGTGGGAGGTATCACAAGCGATGCGACAATGCGGTTCCTTTTTATTTTCAGAATGTACTACAGCAAACGCTTAACGTGTACCAAATTTGACTGAATTTAGTGTAATACATTTATGTGGGAAGTACAAGAAGGGACGTTAATTGGAAGATTTGTTACAATTTTGTGAAGGACCGTAATGTCTGCAAATTAGAAATTACACAAAAAATGCAATCCTGGAAAATCCGTCCATTTATATGTGTTTGCAGCAGAAGGGATGGTTCATTATAATCTCCAGCCACGACATAATATGCTGTGCAATGTTCTAAGAAATGTCATAAAGATTCAGACCAGTTATAGTGTGCGCTGGCCAACTGTAAAAATTCATGAAATATATTTGTTCAAAAGATATATGGTTCCATTATTTTATTAATGCCAGTTAAGGATATATTTGCGTGGACTATAACATAAACTTTGTTGAATTCCACTTTTATTTCATTTTTTAAATGTCCAACAATCCATTTACAGTAGCTGTACTTTTAAATTATTTTAATCTCACCTAAAACAAGCGAAATTGTTTTCTTTTTTTAGTTATTAAAACTAGACCTATTTGACAAAAATTATATGAATTATTTCATGCGCCTGGTATTGGATGCCATGAAATACCGCCAGGAAAATAATATACATCGACCCGATATGATCAATCTGCTAATGGAGGCTCGCGGCATGATACCCACCGAGATAACGAAAACGCACTATCGTGAATGGTCGGATGTGGAGATGGTGGCTCAATGTTTTATTTTCTTTGTAGCTGGTTTCGAACCATCGTCGAGTTTCATGAGTTTCGCCGCTCACGAATTAATGGAATATCCTGAGGTACAGCAAAAATTATACGAGGAAATCCAGGATGTTAATGAACAATTGCAAGGTAAACCGATTACTTTTGAAGTGTTGCAGAAGATGCGCTACATGGATATGGTCGTATCGGAGGTCTTACGAAAATGGCCCGTAGCCTTGGTTATTGAGCGCGTATGCAATAAAGACTTTATATACGAATCACCTGAAGGCGAACGTATTGAATTTAAAAAAGACGATAAAATACGAATCCCTATGGTCGCATTGCACAGAGATCCTAAATATTATAAAAATCCTCAAGTATTGGATCCGGAACGTTTTAACGAAGAGAATAAATCGAATATAGATGGCGGCAGTTATTTCCCTTTTGGATTGGGCCCACGAAATTGCATTGGTAAGTCGTATTATTGTCCGCCATGTTAATTTTAATTCTCCGGCTTAGAGAGCTTCCAAGTGAGATAAAAAGGTGATGTAAAAACCACATATAATTAGCTTAATGATCGGCTGATGTCACATCAATTACTTTCTACTTCCTTGGAAATCTTTGGTAGAAAATTTTCATTTATATGCCTTATTTGAGGGCAATTTTACCATTCCTTGCCTTTAGAGCTTCTCATTAAGCATCGGGAAGTCATAAAAGTTTTCATACGCTCCGTAAACCGTAAAATGTGTCACTGTTTCCAAAACTGATAACAGTTAATAGCTGGACAACCGCAAAGGTAATAAACGATAATTATGTTTACTTTCTTTTCAGGCAATCGTTTTGCATTATTGGAGGGAAAAGCTTTTCTTTATTATTTGATACGTGATTACCGCCTCGAAGCATCTCCGAAATCGACTGTCCCTCTAGAATTGGACAGAAAAACTTTTCAATTAAGACCCAAAAATGGCTTTTGGCTACAATTGAAGCAAAGAAATTAAATGTTTAATTGTTATTTTAAAATATGTATAAATAAATGGTATTCTAATTTCAATATCACTCAAACAGTAAAACTATAAAACTTTGGATTGTACTCGACTTATGGCGGCTGTAGGTGGACATTAGAATGCAAATTTTTGCAAGTTGCTAGTTCCGGAAAGCAGTCAGGTGATGCAATCATATAAATTGTTGACGACGGCATAGACTGCCCCGCAAGAGAAGATTTGCACAGTTATGCAGCGAATCCTGATAGCTTACCGGCAGTCTTTTAAAGCCGTGGCAAATAGCTTATAATGAGCGTATATTGGCATTTGAGCATGATTTGACTTAATGAATTCATATGCCTGATGATTGGAATCGATCCAACTACGTGCCGACAAGGAAGAAATCAGTCGTTTGCCCATCGCAGATATCGAATCTGACCTGAGTGGACTTCGGCAGCGCTGGGTAAATTGACAAACAAGCAGATACTCATTTTGCGGCAAATACAAAATAAAATCAAAGAACAAGAATCTAAAAGCCTGGTTCAGCAAAACTTACTTAAAATTTTTCTGACAATGATCTTACTTAGCCCTTTTGCACCAAACGATGTCTTAGACAGAACGAAGGCCAATTGTGCGCTCTTTCTAACTTACTAATGTAGATGACGTGACTACAGCAGAAGCCAAATTCTACTTGCATAAGTTGATGATGTTGGCATCATTGGTCGAAAAGTGAGAGAAGCTGCTACAGACTTCTCAAGCATTGAGGAGCAGTGAACAATGGTGGACTTGGCTGTAATTGGAGACAAAGTTAAATTATTTGGATCCGTGATTTTAGCATGGAAGAAAAGGAGTGATTGCGGGTGCTAAAGAAAAGAATTGCATTGTAAAACTTTTTTAAATGCATATTTGCAAATATGTGATTTGAGAAAGAGCTATAATTAAACCAAATTGCAAACTGCTTTTGATATATTAAATATAAATCGAAAAGGAGGATAACATATTTTTTGTCTTCTAATTGTGATGATCTGGGCAAAATCTCAACTTTTTAATTTGGGCGTAGTTATAAAATTAGTTTTGCACTGCGTAATTTTAAAAAGTTACAACAAGCAATTTGTATTAAAGCAAAGAATATAAATGCTATTTCTGCCCTAGTTCTGATATAGTAACCAGTTTCACCTGCTGGCGACCTTAGTTTTCTTTTCACTTCACAAACTCCGCTATAATTATTACTTAAAGCTCATAGGTTTTCTTTTGTAAACTATGGCTTGAGAGAAAACTTATCCGTAGGCGTCATTTTAAATTACTTATTAATGGGTTTTTGGTAAATAAATAAATAAAATTGTCACGCAAGGTAGTAGGAGGAGTTCATTTTGAAATTTCTTAATTTCATCGTTGTCGTAAAAATATATGAAATAAATTGTATTTGAAATATCATAACTGTAACAAACGTCTCTCCATAGTTAACAAATTTTGTGCTTACGGAGCTCCAGTACAAGTTATAGTGACGTTCTAGCTGAGATTTTAAACGTAAATTGTGAAATTTATTAATTCATGTTCATTTATGCAATCGTTTTAAGGCGGAATAACAATAACGAAAGTCCATTCATGATCAACATTAATATGTATCAACGATTTTGTTGCAGCGAAATGTAAATTTAGTTTATGTGATGTTTTAGCAGAGTTCTACTATTAATTATTTTATCTCTTTGTTTGTACGGATAATTTGCCGGTAATGGTAGTGCAAAATAAGTGTTCTCTCTTTAATAGAGAAGTCGACTAATACAGTGGGTTTGTTAGAAACTGTTTGTATGATGGGAAAAGCAAACATAGGCCAATACGACCAGATTGCAGCAGCACTGTTCATGTCTTGACTTTGTGGAGTTAAAAAAAAAGCAAATATATTTAAGGTGCTTATTTTATATGAAATCGAAATGGATCATGTTGGTTTCGCTTACAAGCTGACTGCCACAGCTTAGTCGTATCACTCCCGAAAGAGTGATTGTTTTCATTGGAATTTGTTTATATTCGCTCATTCAATTCGGTTATGACAAGAGCAAACGTCATTGGAAATCCGCTATATCGGTCCATGTTTCGATATAGTCCCAATACAATTGAATCTACAAAGCTTGATTTCATAGATTCTACAAAGCACAGTTGAAATTTCAATATATACAAGGCGAAGTGTTATTAGTTAAAAATTCTGTAATTTTGTCAATTTCGTTTTTTTATAAACTTTAGTTTATAAACTTTAGTATATCATAAAAACATTTCAAATTAAAAAAAAATATGTTATTGCGCGGGGTAGGCTCTATGCCCTAGACGAATGTGGCTTGATTCTAGTTTGTAACATTGTCAGCGAAGAACAATCTTTAAGGCGATGACTTCAAACTTTTTGGTTGATATATGTATGTATGTTATATGGTGGACCTAAATCCGGGGAATATGGTGGCCATTGTTGTAAAGATACTAAGTTGTGAACTTTTTGTCGGGGATGGTGTCGAATTTTTTTGGTTTCAACCGAATTAACAAAGCATCGTTTAACATCTTTTCACGGTAGATTTGTCGATTTATTTGTACGCCCTATCCAATAAAAACGAATAGAGAGACCCTTGTGGTAATTAGTACTGCTCAAACCATCACTGATGCAGACGATTGCTTTCGCAAAGCAATTCGCTGGTCTAAATTGTCTTTTGATTTCCACTCAAACCACATACGTTTATTTTGTTTGTTCATATATTGCTGAGTCGCATATCGCATTAGGGCCCCAATTGTAGATAATTTTGAAATTTTTCGCCAATTGAACTGGTCTTTGCTGTGGATTACGTTGAATTCTGGCCTTGATCTTTGATCTTTCAAACTATTTCTGGCGATGTTACTGTTTTTGGATATCTACCTTAATGGCGTTTTTTGATGCTATCAGTATCGTTGTCACGTGTAATCGTTCGACACACAAGCATTTTGTTCACACGTAAATGTCGTAGCTCACTAACGAACTCATTCCAATTAAATACAAAACAATAACACTGTTGCTTTTAAATTCCATTCGGATATTTTTTAACTGCGACGTAAAATAATATGAGTAGGCTTGTAAACCATATAACAGACTGACGCTTGTCAAAAAATGAGGGCTCTGTCACTAGCAGTTTATTCAGAAAAGTGAATTGTGGTAGCACTTTGGCGGCATACCCTCATATTTTGCTTATATGATTAGCTTAGCTCAGGTATAAACCTTACTGAAAATAGGGGACATCTGTCCATGTTTTTATATAGCCCTAATAAAAATGAGGCCACGTACTTCATTATATCGCAGCCACAAGCTGTAGTCTTCAACGGAATTTTGTATACTGCGCGTATATTTTTTTGTATAACTTTACTTTTTCAGTGCATCATCTATCGACTGCCCTCCACCATGCTGTACGTCACATACATTGCCGAAAACTTTTCCAGACCGAACCAATGCAGTCGTTGAATTGGAACACAAAACGCTTCAGAATACACCAGTTTCAGTACAACAAAGGATGCATACAAAATTATTGTATCTTGATCTGCCCACTGTACAACCAGTTGCTTCATAATAATGAATAATCACTAAGCTTTGTGAAGTCATTATCAACGGAAAACCGCTCCCAACAGAATTCTCATTTTAATTGTCAGTACTCTGGTTATCGTTGACCGCTATAGAGTCAAACAGACGCACAATAAATTAATAAGATTATTCAAACACAAACAAGAACTAAAACAATTTAAACTTGACCTTGGCAATGTGGATAGAATTATTAATTTTCTTGGGGATTATTTCAATATTATTTTATCGTTGGGCTACTCATAATCATGACTTCTTCGCGAAGCGTAATATACCCCACGATAAACATGTATTCTTTTTCGGTGGCGGTTTGGAAGTGACTTTTCGAAAGAAATCGGTTGTCGAACAACAGTGCGAAATATATAACCGTCATGACGGCTGGTAAGTTTAACGCGACAGTTTAAAAGAAATATCCCCCTTTCTAACGGCCGCTTCTAAATCGCAATGTTTTCAGTGTCTATGGCTCCTTT
Organism: Philornis downsi; assembly: GCA_019455685.1. Taxonomy (NCBI): domain Eukaryota; kingdom Metazoa; phylum Arthropoda; class Insecta; order Diptera; family Muscidae; genus Philornis; species Philornis downsi. The sequence continues at coordinate 3,906,778 of JAHXMU010000008.1, forward strand.
GATAATCGTGATCCCATTCTCATTCTACGTGATCCGCAGTTGATTAAGGCCGTAATGATTAAGGATTTTGATCATTTCGTAAATCGACGCACATTTTTTGATATCGACGATGAAAATCTCTTCATGAGGTCATTGCTGTTCATGCAAAATGAGAAGTGGCGCGATATGAGAAATACCCTGAGCCCCGCTTTCACTGGCAAAAAAATGCGCCAAATGTTCGAATTAATGGTTAAATCCATAGACGATGCTATGGTCTATTTGAAGGAGTTGGAAAAACAGCAGACTGGCAGCAATAAACGAAAAGGATTTGAGCTGGATGTTAAAGATTGGACAACCCGTTTAACAACCGATATAATTGCGTCGGCCGCATTTGGTTTACAAGTGAATTCTTTTCGCGATAAGGAGAATGAATTTTATACAAAATCTAAGAATTTAATTAACTTTAGTGTGTGGTCACAAATGAGAATTATGTTCTTGATCTTAATGCCGAAGATAGCAAAGGTAAGCAAATGGTTTTTCTGTTAGCAGTATCCTGTTTTTGTTAGCAGTATCCTTCTTATCAGAGTTGATAAAGTTGATAATTTTGCATTTTTTTTTCTTTTTTTGATATTTTTTGAAAATCAAAAATATTGTAGTACCCTGCGACACATTCTGCAAATTTTTCACAAGGGAAGTGTTTAGGAAGAGTAGTTTCTTGAACATTTAATCAGCCGTACTTACTTGGTTTAAATCCAATACCACGCACGGAGTGCGTCCATAAGTCATTAAACCAGATATGGCTGACACTAACTGATCAGTTCGTCGCTCATCACAGCGAGAAGAATTCATTCAAATTGTGAAAGATTTGTAGAGATATTTGATAGTAAAGTGTGTTTGTAAGTTTTGATATTTGAATCGTTTTAGAAGTATAATGTAGTTTGCGCATCTCGGTGAGGTTGTACTATTTTCGCGGTAAAAAATCGATATTGAAGAGGAATAAAGTAGACTTATCTTTTAACTAGGTTAGAGTTGAAAAACTGGAATTGTCTGAAAAAAAAAAACTTTAATTAAAATGTTTAGAATACTAAACGTCTAAATCTAAACCGATCTCTCACAATTTTAGTATGGATTGTCTATAATTTAAAAAAGGGGATATGCGATGGAAATATAATTACGACTTGTACTTTAAAAATTAAAACACAGAAACCGAAGGCTGCGTTCTATCATTTGTGCCGCATTATCTTGATGAAGCATTTCCTTGAAGTCCCTAGATTTTTCAGCAAAAATTTCCAATCAATATTTTGTATAACTCAAAAATTATGAATTGTTCAAAATTTCATACCTTTCAAATACTGTTCAAACTTAACAATGGATTTAACAGTATTGTGACGCCTCCGTTGATTACAGCTATATTTAAATGGTTTGTTTATTTTAAACGTCGCCGTACAAGCACTGATGGCTTTGAATTCAGTGGACTTTGAATGCCGAAAAGCTGGCTAAACCAGAAAGCGTGAAAAAATCCTGAAAATTATTATTAATAATCGAAAATTGTAATTGCAAGAGGTAACTTACACCTTAATGATATCAAATTACACCGTATTAACTATTTGCTTTTGAAGCCACCAAAAAAGAAAAACGTCGACTGGTAAAGTTATGGCCGCCGTACTTTGAAACGCGCACTGCATTCTATCCATGTTATACCTTAACAAAGGGGGAACATTAAAAAGCGGATACAATATAATACTATCGGATCGATTGGTGAGCTAAGGCAAGAAGAAAAAAATGTATTGTACGAGTACATTTAAAAAAAGATATTCCAAGGAAAAAGATCCGTATCAAAGAAGCAGTGGACTGATTGTATTAGCCTTGAAGAAGACAGTGTATGTGAATAAAGCCAAAATTTGTAAAATAACAGCCTTTCCTCAGTCTTCGAACTGACTCTGCCTTGGCTCTGTCTAATTTGGCTACTTGGCTCTGTTTAATACTGAAAGACATATATTAAAAAGATTTAGTGTTACTTTCGCGATATTTAAAGATAACTGTGTAGTCAAGGGGTTCAAATTGTTTATTATTGTTATTAACTTATCGATTGCATATTGGATACTCATATTATCAATTGTAATAAGCACTATATAACTTATTTACGTCATCTCAATAATTATCTTAATGATAGCTAGGTTAAATAGGATATTGTAAGATCATTAAGTATATGATTAGTTTAGTATATGTCCGGGTTGAAGTATATATCGGAGAATCACTTTTAAGCTGATTTCAAAAATGATTGATTCTAATACAATTCCTCGGATGCGAATAGTTTTGATTGCATATAGCGGTAGATGCTGAAAGTGTTACCAACTAATCGTTTTACGTCGCTGTTAACCTTTAACTAACCCGATATGGAATTCAAACGTAACGGTGTTATTGCAATTGTTAATGAGGCACGACATTTACGTCTGAATCAAATGTTTGTGTATCGGACCATATCACGTTACAATCAAAAATGACAAGAAGGCGGACATTCAAAAACGGTAACACCGCCAGAAACGGTTCAGAAGGTGAAAGCCAGAATTAAACGCAATCCATAGCAAAGCGCAGTTCAATTGTCGAAAAATTTGAATGTGTCCGCTCGTAGTATAACTTCCCAAACATAATTATTAATTCGGAATGGAACCCAAGATTGAGATCTATACCAAAACGTGGACAAAAGTGATTAATTCACAATTAGCTTATAAAGAGCATTATTCGTATTATAGGATTCAAAGATTATAGAGCGTATTCTGAAAAATTACGATCTTTTGTTTGATTGCCTGCATATAACGTGGGTGATAGAATCTACAATTTATAGGACAATTTATATACGATAAAACCAAAGTAACTGTGCCTAACAATCATAAGTCGAAAAAACCCCTCATGAGGAATTGGTGCGAATGTACAAATTTTTTTAATTTTAAATTTTGCAACGCATCCAAGTCAAAAATCACGAAATCTGAAACGCTCCCATGTAAATATTTTGACAACCTACATTTTTATACCTTTATCCAAATCGAATAGGAATATATGTCATTTTATAGGGCCAAAAATGTAACATCGAGAAGTAAGCGTACTTTAAACGTACCGGGCATCTTATATCCAAATGTGTTTTAAGAATTTTAAAGACGATTGAGCTATGTTCGTCTGTCCGTATGTTTGTCTGACTTGCTGGTAGACGTGCTAAATGCTGTAAATCGTTATGAAACCTATTAAAACTTGGCACTGCCTAATAATTTATCAAATAGAAAGTTATTGTAAGTGAGCAATATCCCTTCTGGTATCTCCCATACAAGTTGACGAATTTTCGAAATTTTTGCTCTGTAACTTCTCACTCTTAGACTGCAGTAACTAAATCCATTGTCCAGGTTGCCGCTTTGAAATAATGCCTTTTACCTAGACGTATGAAGCGATGGACGAGGCAACGTACTTCCATCTTCATAGGGTAATTTTTAATTTATAAGAACACTAAACATAAGATTAATGAAAGCCTCTGGACTAACATATTGTCTAATATATTTTGATCTCAACTTATTTTTCCCTTCCAGTTCTTTAATACCGACATGTTTAACAAGGAATACACTGACTACTTCAAGAAATTGGTTCTGGACGCCATGAAGTATCGCCAGGAAAATAATTTACATCGTTCCGATATGATCAATATGCTAATGGAGGCTCGCGGCATGATTCCCACCTTAGAAGGAACCAAAACTCATCATCGCCAATGGACTGACACAGAGGTGGTGGCCCAATGTTTTTTATTCTTTTTTGCTGCTTTGGAACCTCTATCGTCTGCCATGAGCTTTGCTGTGCATGAGCTAATGGAATATCCCAAGGTGCAACAGAAACTCTATGAAGAAGTACAAGAAATCAACGGGAAACTTCAAGGTAAATCGGTTTCCTATGAATTGCTGCACAAAATGCCCTATATGGATATGGTAGTATCGGAAGTGTTACGCAAATGGCCCGTAACTTTGGTTACTGACCGCACTTGTACCAAAGATTTTGTATACGAAGCAGCCAATGGCGAACGGGTTGAGATCATGAAGGGTGATTTAGTACGAGCATCCATGTGCGCTATACAGAGAGATCCAAAATATTTTGAGAATCCTGATGTTTTGAATCCGGAACGTTTTAGTGAGGAAAATAAAGCGACAATAGATAGTGGCACCTATCTGCCTTTCGGTTTGGGTCCCAGGAACTGCATTGGTGAGGGTTTCTCTGGCTTTGTTATAATATATTTGATAAGGAAACTTAGCATGTCTGTTGTTATTGCAGGTAACCGTTTTGCTTTATTGGTGATTAAAGCTTTTTTGTTTTACTTTATACGTGACTACCGTTTGGAAGCTTCACCACAATCTTGTATCCCTATGGAACTGGAAAAGAGTAATATGCGTTTGAGACCAATAACTGGTTTCTGGGTACAATGTATACCAAGGAAATAGATTGGCTTATTGATTAATGCATGAAAGAAATGCACTAAAATATGGAAAATAATCCATTTAACAATATATTGTTTTTCTTTTTTATCACAATTATTCGTTATTAAAAAAAACAATTTCTCTTACACTCATAAATATGATATGGGAGAGTTTCTTACATTTAGTGATCGTACACGCATTCTATTTTTAGACTATAGAGGAGTTTCACGAAAAACGGACAATCAAAACTTTCGAATCTGTTCTTTTTTGAGGAGTGGAATTCCAAACAATTTTTTTTTAATTTTCTAGTTTGAGAGTTAATAGCTTAAGACTCACATACTAATGGTTTTTAAGGTTATTACTTATACCAAGAAAAAAATTATTTAGCTTAAAAATTTAATCTTATTACAAGATTTTCTTCTTTGAGGTCATGCTATCAAATTTGGCCTATAAAATTTTGTTTGAATATTAAAATTATATATTTTTATCAGAGGCAAAATGTTTTCATAGTAGAAAGTGTTAAATATTTGTTACAATGTGCGCATTTACGACCGAAATATATATTTTGATACATTTCAATCCTCAAAAGAATCGTAAAGAATTATAACAGTTTGGTAAAAAGTTATTCGGAACGATGTAAATATTACACTAAGCGAGACGGTAATATGACAAGCTATTCACATACAGTGCACATTTATAGATAGAAATGATTATGCGTATAGAAGTTAATAATAAAGGCGAGCATGGCCCCACGTCCAAGTTCTTCACAGTCACTAATCGCATGGTACCGAAAAAATGTTGCAAAAATCGCCAAAATAAAATTATCACTGAATCATAAATATAGTTGTAACTCGGAGACGGAGTTATGTCATGTCATGTCGTATATGACGTACGAGGTGGTATCTTGACGGTTTTATCCATATAGCATATTTAGTTTGTTTGTGAGAGGCATAAATAAGACAAGTGTTTTGCGTGTTCAAATTTTGTATAAAAAATGGAACTAAGTAGCGTACGGTGAGGGTACTTTGAGTCAAAAAAATGTTCACGAGCGGTACAAACTTTATACAGAAGGTCGAGATTATTTGGCCAAAAACAACACCGTTATCATGCCTCAGCCAAACTATTCACTAGATTTGGCCCCCTGGGACATTTTCCTGTTTCCAAGATTGAAGAAACCCATGAAAGGACGGCGTTTTGCGACGATTGAGGAGATAAAATTCGGATCGCCAAACACGCAAAATACTTGTCTTTTTTATGTCTCTCACAAACAAACTAAGCATGCTATATGGATAAAACCGTCAACATATCTTCGAGACGAGTGTACCAACATAAAAAAATAATAATAAATCGAAAGTCGAATGTACGTAGCCTTCACTTTTTTTTAAACACACCTTGTATGGCATAAAAAAATTTTCAAAAATGACTAATAGGATAGCGAATAGGATGCCCAATTTCCGAGCTATTACTTCATTATAAATAGTTTTGAAATTGTTAGCTCTCCCCCGATATTTTGTTTACGAATTTGTAAAATGACGTCATTGGATGATTACATGATTTACTAATAAGGAATTTAACTATATTTTAATGTTAGCAACTTTCTTCAATTTATTATTTTTTCCGAAAATTTCCTCTTGGTTTAAGTCTCTTTTGTACGTCAAATTGCGTTATTTCCATGAGTTGACGCTCCCTTTCTGTATTATATTTACATTTTTTTAATATTTAAAATATATTTTGTCCATTTTTTGGCACTATGTGAAGGCATAGACTTATATTTTCTATAAAGAAATTAGGCTGTTTCCAAACATTCCTCGAAATGTGAAATTTTCCATTTCTTTCGTATTTCGGAACAAAAATTAAGTCCACGCCTGTGAGTGATGTGCAAAGTGGCACACTTCTCATGAGTAACAGACACTGTGACAACTTACTTCCCATAGGTAATGGGTAATGTGAAGGAGCAGTTGCATATTACCCTTGAGTAGTGAATTGTCCCCATGGTTAGCTATTAAAGCTCATTAAAATAGGTATTCGCACAATACTGTATAAAAACAAATGTATTCTAGAACAGATACTTCATCGCCGTCGCTTCTACGCTGTCAAAATATATCTGTTGTGGTTTCAAACAAAAGTTAACCAGAAAATCATAGTTTTGTCTCACTATCCACGCTAAGCCCCATGCAGTCGTTGCCAGGGGGAACTCCCTTGACCAGCAAACAATTTTTGATTACTCTCATCTCAACTGTTAGTACTCCGTTCTTCTTTGTTTGATAAACATCTCAACAGACGCACCTTAACCAAATCCATTTAACCAAACAAAAACGAAAAAAAGAATTTTAACATTGAACTTGACAATGTAGGTAGAAGTGTTGATATCTTTGGGTGTGATTTCAATACTTTTTTTATCGTTGGGCCACCCATAATTATGAGTTCTTCGAGAAAAACAATGTACCTCGTGGCAAACCTGTATTCTTCCTTGGTGCTGGTTTAGACTTAACACTGCGAAAAAAAAGTGGATAATGGATCAACAGCGATTAGTAAGGTGGTGGTTTTGTGAGAATCTACAGCTTTTAGTAATGGCTTTCTAATAATCATACCAATTTAAGCGTCTATGGCAACTTTGATAATCGTGATCCCACTTTTTTCCTACGCGATTCTCATTTTATCAAGGCCATAACGATTAAGGATTTTTTATTATTTTGTAAATCATCGCACTTTTTTTAACTCGACGATGAAAGTCTATTTATGAGGTCATTGAATTTCCAATTAATTCTTTGGAAAACAGAAAATTGGTGGCGATAATCGAGAAGGTTTTGAATAAGATGTTAAAGATTGGGCAATTCTTTCAACAACCGATATAATTGAATCGTCCGCATTTGGTTTGCAAGTGAATTCCTGTCACGAGAAAGATGATGAATTTTATACGAAATCAAAAAATCTGATGAAATTCACGCTGTGGTCAGAAATGAAAGTTATGTTTATGTTGCTTTTACCAAAAATGAGTGGAGATTTTATTATTATATCTTATTTTTGTGTTCTTTGTGTGGGACCACATACAAATTTATGTTAAAAATAAACATTAATGATATGAGACATTAATCTTTGGCTTGGATGACTGTTGAAATATTAAAAGTTTATTAAGCTACACATATGGCCGGTGTTGCCAGAGATTCATGATAAACATGTTTGCAGGCAAGCTAAAATTAAAATGTAAAAAAGAATCTTTTTTATGGACAAAAACATTCTTGGAGGCCAGGCTAACAATGTAATGCACAGATTTCTCTCGACGAACATAAATTTAGGAGCACCAGACACCAATCCTATCTGTGCTGTTGAACAGTGCACAACTTTATGTTATGACCCAAGCTGATGAATCACTTCTGAAAGTTTTTGACAAAAAAATATTTCGGGAAATATGTGGACTCATTATCGTTAAAGGAAAGCATCGGCGTTCAATGATTCGTGGTCTGAATGAGCCGTACAGCGACATAAACGTGATCAAGGGCTGCAAAATATACAGATTACAATAGTTGGTTATGTTAAGCGGATGAGTCCGAAACCTTCAGATTGAAAAGTTTTCGGTTCAATGGGAGACGCAGAAGAATGTGACCAATATTCCACTGGATAGACCAGTGTGACGAATTGAAGAAATATCGCAGAAAATCTTAATGCGGCAGATATATGAGATGAACGGTGAAAAGAGGGCACAATGGTACTGCCTCCGTGAATAAGAGGGAAAAACCATAGAATCTAGCAAGAACACGATATTCACGTTGTAGGTGAGTGACTCATAATTAAAGGACACCAAAGATCCACCACCCAATCCATATGGTTGAAGTTAGAGTCATACATTTTTGCAAATTAGCTGCCCAACTAAGGTAAACGTCAACTAAGATTGAAATGAAAAGGATCCACTTTGACTACAATATTTGCTAAGTAGAGACTAACTTGAAAATGGGGAAAATTTAGTAGGCAGACTCTCATCGCTAGTTTTCTTATGTAAGGCGTTTTTGTGTATTAAATGAGGAAAACCGTGACGAACCATCACCATGACCACATGGATGAAATTAGAATAATGGAATTTTGCAAGTAGTCCTATAAAATTTCTGAAAAGTAGATGAAATTTTCAAACTCCACATTAGATGGAGCAAAAAGGCGACAAAACAAATTATTTGGCATTGTCTCCAAAATTATTTGATTCCACTTTGTTCTTGAAACAACAATTAAAAACAAATCAAGGCGTACAGGTTGTACTCATTATGAAGACTGTATGAGCAAAACAGCAGAGAAGAACTACACATACTATAAAGCGTTTTAAATGCGTTTATTTTGTATATAATTTTATATAAATTTTTAATAAATAAGCTTCTTATCTTATCGACGTGAATGCTTCTAATTATATTTTGCTGCTTTGGATCCACTGACGTCTGCCATCAGATTTGCTGTGCATTGGTTAATGGAATATGCCGAGTTGTAGCAAAAACTCTGTGGAGAAATGGAAGAAGTCAATGACGGACTGCAGGGTAAATCAATTTCCTATGAATTGCTGCAGAAAAGACCATACATGGATATGTTGCTACGGAGGTATTGCGCAAGTGGCCCATGCTCTTGGTTGCCGATCGTACCTACTTGTGCAAAAGATTTTATGTATGACGGATGTTGTGCGATCAAGAAACGCGATTTGATGCTGGCAGCCATGTGCGTGATACAGTGAGACCCAAAATATTTTGTGAATCCAGATGTTTTGAATCCAGAACGCTTCAATGAGGAGAATAAATCGAAGATCGATTGTGGTACTTACCTGCCTTTCAGTTTGTCTCCTAGGAATTGTATTGATAAAGGTACTCGTTTTGCTTTGCTTTTGTATTGTTTTATTTTATACGCGTAAGCTTCACCACAATCTAGTATTCCTATTTAGTTGAAGAAGACAAATATATATATATATATATGTATATATACACAGAATTAAGAAATTTCCAACTTTTAATGGAATTGTAACTTTCATTAAAATCTTAGAAAATTAATGTTATATTTGCAAAACATCTACGGCTTGGTAAGCGATTTGATGGCAAAGACCTCTTCCATTGACGAACATAACCCCAATTTCATCGGACACTGGCCCTATTGATTATGTTGAATAGTGTAGAAACTAGAGTTGTACTTGAATCATGAGCTTTATCGATGTGGTCAATCGCATCAAAATACAGCAGAGTGGGTCATATCGTGCGAGTGGGCCAAAACGAAAGGAAAATCTTTGACAATGAAATTGGTGAGTGACGTGGAAGCTCCGTGCAAAGGATCAGCTTTCGGAAACGCTTGCAACACTTGGTGTGACGGATTGAAAAACGAATTTAGAAGATCGGAGGAATTCTCTTTACATGCAAAATCTAGTAGATTAAAATTTCTGATCTAGGAGCCATCTCAGTCAGATAATGAGCATTGGCTTTAGAGAGAGAACAATTGCATTATATGTAATTAAGCTTGGCATTACTATTATAAATGCCTTACAAATGTTATTATAAATTCTGTCAAAAAAATACTGGGAATTGATCATTTAAAAAATCCACCTCAACATTCTTTTTGCCGCCAAGTTGGTACAATTTGCCATTTCGTTTGTTTGCATTGCTCGATTTTGTCAGCTCATCTTAATGATCTGTCTCAAAATTTGTGTTGCAAATAGGGTTTCGTGTGCCGAAAGAAGACTTATGATGAACTGACTTTATGGAAAAAATTTGCATATGAGTCGAGATCGACGAGGTCAAGATTTACCTCGTCCTAATTGGCCAAAAACTTTATAGAGTAAAGGTCATTTAAGACATGCTAGAATGAGTCAATTCTGATCCCAATTTCATTCGACACGCAGACCAGTGAAAAAGCTTCGATATGGCGTATTTCAACCTTGCGGGACCAAAAAAAAAAAAAAATAAGCCAAATGCGATCAAAAGTCAAGATAATACTGATTAACCTCTTTGATTATCGGAATTCTTACCAGAGAGCCAAACAGTAAATAAAGAATTTTATCTGGCCATTATACGGCGTTTAAGAGAGCATATTGGTCGAAAAAGACCAGATTTGTGGAAAGAAAAATTATGGATCTTGCATTACGAAAACAAAGTTATCATTGTGAACGAATTTCTGGTCGAATACTTAACAAAAACCATCAAACGACCACCGAGGAATCGCCAGATTTAGTTCCGGTGCCTTTTTTCTTTCTCCACTTACTTAAGTTACCTTAAGTTCTCTTTTGCAGTCGATAGAAGACATAAAAGAGAAATAATGAGAGCCAGTTTTTTGCGTTTTTCATTGCATTATTTGCATTACTCGTTGACATACGTTTACTGACCAATTCCCTTCACGAAATGTACACTCTCTATATTCTCTTTCATATTCTCTCTGAAAAACACAAATATATGGCTGCGTTTAAGGATCAACTTGATCCACTTTAACGTTGAATCTAAAAGTTAAATGGTTGGTTCTTACATATGTAGATTTAAAGATTGTAAAAGTAGCTTTTTGATTTTACAAGCATCTGGCTAAGACTTTTAAAAAATTGTTGATGGTCCATAAAAATGCTAAATGAGCAAAACTTTTCAAAAGATCAATTTATGTATCTAACAAACTACAGCCGACATATGATATCTGGGCACACTTTTAAAACTCCTAAATCAACGTTTGTTCCAAACGTCACAGTTTGAGAAGCATTTACAAGACTAGTCGATTAGTCGACTACTTGAAGTATTCGTCAGACACATCGAGATGACCGCATGTGATCATACGAACAATAGTCGCGTGTGCTGACCATCTCGCTACGGTCGGTTACAGAATTAAAAATACACAGCCATATTTTTGGAAATACCTTAATATAAGCTTTACTTGTAATGTGATTATAGCCAAATATGCTGAAATTAGACATTTTCTGACTTTTGAAAGCGAATATCTCAATATTCAAAACCAATTCAAAATTTCTAAAAACTTTGTCGGACTCTGCATGTTAAGATGTATCAGAAACTGTATGAAATTTCATCAAAATCGAACCACCTGTTTAGAAACTGCAGATTTATTTTTCAAACCCAGCCACTGTGTAATATCAGCTTGGAGTTTAGCAATTTTACTGTACTGCACCAGACATCCGGTCCTTCTGCACAGCGCAAAATTCTGTTTTATGGCGCAAACAGGGTTTCAAGAAAAAAATTCCCCGTTAAAAAATAGTGTATACGTCGTGTGAATCATGAGTTATATTAGTTGTATGATGATATCGATGCGCATAAAAATCAGTGATTGCGTCGGCTGCATCATGAAAGAATTTGGACAAAACGCTCCAAAACTAAGTCTACGACGGCGAACTCAGTAGATGAATTAAACGAGGGTGACTAAAACCCGTTTCGGAGCAGCAAAACGCAGCAAATACTGTCAAAACTTGATGTGACGAATTGAAGAAGAACATCTGAAGGCCGAAATGTGTTGGAAATCTACGTGCGGCACACAACACATGGTAGTATTTTTGCTAACTTTTAAGGTGGTGTGTTTTTAAAACCCCTGCATCCAATGCCAGACTCAAGAAACTCAAAATAAATTAGTTGCAAAGTGGCGGAGCATAACATTTTTAACTACATTTCCAGGTAAAAAAAAACATTGAAGAAGCCTTTTTAAAGTAGGATAGCAAAATTTGAACAAAAGATTATAACATTAATGAGAAAGCCGGTTAGCGTACTTCAAAACGTTTATTTGTGGGTTACCCGAAAATGGGGATATATCTGTGGTCACAACCCATAACAGCCTAAGTCTGTTTTTCAATATTTTCAGTACAGGAGTTTAAAGTTTTGAATCTTCACTGAAAATCAGGAGAAGGTGTTTTTTGGAAAACTTTGCTACAGATTCCAAGGAAACGAATTTCTTTACTTAGTTATTAGCAAAAAATAGTTGTTTATTCTCGCAGTCGAAAGATATTATCGAAAAAGGCACTTAGGCTCTTATGAATTGTTGAACGAAAGAAAGTCAAAAAGTTCAAGTTGAGTTAGGATATTATTCCAGATTAAATAAAAAACTTTAAGTGCGCCTAAATTGACATAAATTATTATTCTATGTCAAAATATTTCAGATTCGATCTCTCATGTTGAGTTAGGTTGTTATTCCTATATAAGAATTCATAAAGTTTAAAGACTTAACGACTTAAGTTGATTTAGGCAATGATGAAAAAATAATGTTTATATTTGTTGTAATCCTAAATTGACTTAGGCTGTTATGCCAAAATAGTCATTTAGAAAAATAACTTAAGCTATTAGGTTTTTTAGGATTAATTGCCTTCCTAGAAGAGATACAAAGATGAAAAATTTAGAGCAAATAAATTTAGATACGCTAAATACGATGGTGCTAATAACTCAATTGTGTCCTAACTCGAGTTAGGCTGTTACGGGTTGTGACCACAGATATATGATATGTAAGCGGGCTTCCTTTTAGCTTCTGCATGTTCATTTAAATTTTAATTTGCTTATTCCCAATAAATAGTTTAACTGGAACATTATGAAAAAAAAAAACATTTTTTTAATGAGTCCCTAAAATTTCGAATTATTATACGGGTGGGCCATATGAGTGTTGGCGATTTAATTCTTCAATACACGATTTAAGTGAAGTTCCAAGCGCCAATGTGATACGAAAATGTTCAGAATGTTCGAAACAACCGGCTCAACAGTACCAATTACGGTTCGTGGTCGCCCAGTTTCTGCAAGATCAGCCGACATTGTGGAGCGTGTTCGTGTTTCATGCGATGACGGTTAGAGCGAACAATTATTGCAAAATGCTAGCAGACTTTTTGGTGCCAGCTTTGCAAGAACTTCAAGGCAATACCTTGAGGATGTGGTTTCAACAGGATGGGTATCCATAGAGCTGCTGGAAAATGTTTTTCCTGGAAAACTCATTTTGAAAAGGGGGGATATTGAATGGCCCCCACGTAGCCCCGATCTCTCTCCATGCTATTATTTTCTATGGGGCTACCTCAAATCGGTAGTCTACGAGAATAATCCGACCAATTTAGAGCAGTTGAAGAGGAACATTATTCAGGAAAGTAACAAAATACCGAGAACAACTTTTCAACGAGTTTTCCAAAATTTGCGACTTCGGTTCCAAGAGTGTCAAGCAGCCGAGGGAAGCCATTTGGACAAAATTATTTTTAAGTCTTAAAAATTTCCATGCTTCTACTTTTTAAAAATGCAAATATATTTTTTTTATGTTTCGTAGTTTTTTTTTAATTGAATATTTAAACCGCCAACACACGTATGGCCCACCCTGTACTTGGAGCCTCAATATCTTAAACATTTCCTCTTCCCACTTTGTGGTTCTTGCCAGACCTGCTTTTTGACTTCACTCTGCCCACTTGATATTTATCAAGTATAGTTTATCTTCAAAATGATGAAAAATATTTATGGGGTATTGAAATTTTACTATCTGGGTAACGCTGTTACTGATCTAATAAGAATTGACGAATTCGACCAAATAATTGCATCAGTTCGCTGGTATAGAGTTGCTAACTTTCTTGTTTACGTACCGGCATCCAAACAAAGTAAAGCAAAAGCTTTTTTTTGCTAAATTATTGATAAAGGCTTTCGAATGAACGAAAACGGTCGAAAACACTCGGCATATTTGTGAAGTGAAAAGCTTAGAATAGAACATCGTTTTTATGCGAATTATAAAGAATGCGAACGAGATTGCCCCCACAGTCAGTTTCAAAAGCAACGCGGAAGTGTGCAAAACGATTTTTGAAAATCAAATCAATACGGTGGAGCCTAAACTGAAATTGTGCTATTCACAAGTGTAAAAGTGTTAAGAAAATAAAATAAAAATGTGGGTGGAATTTGCAATATTACTATCGATCGTCTTGTACCTTGTCTATCGATGGGCTACCGCCAACCACAACTTCTTCAAGGAACGTGGCATCCCCTATGCCAAGCCTTTGCCACTTGTTGGCAATTTTGTGGATATGATTCTGCGACGCAAATCCATGTTTGATGTGATAATTGACATCTATAATAAACATGATGGCAAGTGAGTACGATTTCGGGTTGGAACTGTCACGGTTATTTGATTAAGTACCCACCACAAACACACACCAATAAGAGTAAAATGGTTTACAATAAAGCGTAAATCGTTAACATGACAAAGAACATAAATGACAAGAACATAACAAGAACATAAGAATTGTTTTGTTTTTGTTCGGTAGCGTTTCTTAATTCTTAATTGATTCTTGAAATTAACTTCATCATAACAGAGATGTGAGCAATTTGATATCTATATTTAGACTCTCTGGGTCAGTGCAGTTGTACTCGAATATTAATTGAAGCTTAATAAATATTGCCTGCAAAATTGACAGTATTTAAAATTAAATTTTTTACACAAAATTCAAGCAGAAAAGTATAACAAGTTTTTGTATATTTTAACAGCTCTAACTAATTGAGTTTAAATCATTTATAAAACTAATAAATGTCGGTAGCAGCTAGCGAGCGTTATTGCGTCGGATCGAAGTTACATTATTTGAATAAATTTTGCGGTGTAAGCATAGCTACTGAGGTTTGTAGCCAATAGCTGACAAAATGCTAGGTGATATCATAAATATCTACCATTTTATATGGTTTCTATGATCAAGACACTTTTGCTTCCGTATGTACCAGAGTTTTGCTTTAATACGATATAAAATCGGTTTATTACACTAGCCAACAATTAGTCTATTCAAACGTCACTTTCTGGTGTTGGTATTCATTTTTCCTGAAAAAAACATCTTAATTCACTTGTCCAAATCAATTTGATCACTTTCAAAATATCCGCACCTCCGGACACAACAGCTTCAGGTACGGCTCTTCAATCGAATCAAAACGATATCCGCGGATGAGTTCTGTAGTTCTGAGTCGGCATTAGTTCAATTATTGATAATAACTTCACCAAAAGTTATGCAAAAACCAAGAGTAATCTGCTTCTAAACCCATCCTCTTTTTGCGAATAGTTTCACGCAAACGACTCATAACACTTAAGTAATATACCTTATTGACAGTTTGACTCGACAGAAAAAACTCTTCATGCACGATGCCACAATAATCGAAGAAAACCGTCCGGATTACCCCGTTTTTTGGGGCGACTATTGTGTGATATTTTCGGTTTTGTTTTGTCAGTTGTTTCCGGAAATTATGTATAGATTGAATCGGCACAAAACGGTGTCACATGAGCCGTCGAAAAAGTTGGGTATTTTCGGTACCAGTCGACATTTGACGCATCTCATGCCCCAAATATATATAATATTTAGACGAACCTACCATTAGCAGGATCATTAATTGTTAATCGACAGATTTTGAGCGCCAAATATTCGATTTATTCGACAAAACTTTCATCGGAATATGTTAATGGTTCTCCGAGGTGCTCTCTGTCTTCAACTCGTTCTCGGCCTTTTTTTAACCTATTTGTGCCACTGTAAACATTTTCTCTCAACGAAGTATCTTCACCAAAGACCTCCTCCAACACTTTAACCGTTTCTGTAGGACAAATTCCATTTCGTAAACAGAATTTAGTGCAACTTCTTTACTCAACAAAATCGCACAATGTAAAATTCGCGAAATAACTTTTTGCGTCGTACAAAATCAGGGATAGTTTGTCAGGTGTCAAAAGCTCTGCAGCGATGATGCTTGTAAAATCATTTCAAAATATCGTTGTATATGTAAATACAAAAGTCAGTTAAATTGCCTTATTTTAAAAGGATTTTACTTGATAAACTAAGTTTTTACAAAATGCAGATAATATGCTTACTGCTATAAAAAGTTGTCCGATAAATCTTATTTACAATAGAAAAAAGCTTCTTATTCAAAGCGCGAATGATAAGATAACCAGTTCATTGTCTTCTGAATAAAATTATTTATTCGTTCACACACACAGTAGCCAAATTACAGTAGCTTGCAATGTATCTGAAACACGACTCCAATTCTAGATTTTCAATATTTTTAACAGTTAACCGTGTTATGAAAGACTTCCGGAAAGAGTGGCACAATGTGGACATTAAGACCTATAGAAATTATATACAAATTCTTACAAAAATTTCAAATTTTGTCGGATAGTGTTATTTATACACATATTTTATAACAAGATAAAGAAAGTCGGAATTAATTGATTATTTTTAATTAAGCATTTTGTGTGGTAACATAAAAAAATATTTTTCTCGTGAGTTTTCAGTAAATGATCAGAGATTCTATTTAAAATCTATACTATATTAATACATTTGAGAAACAAATATAACTAACATTTAAAAAATTTTGACATTTTCAAAATGTTCGTGGAAACTAAAAGGCATGATTGCTAATAATAATCTCAAGTGTTCAATAAATATATCGCATAAACGAGGGCGGTCCCAAAACTAGCCGAACTGACGTATAGACGGTGCAGTAGTTAAACAAATATTTTGTGAAAACTGGCAACCCTACAAAACATAAACGAGTATTTTACGTTTAAAGGCGCCACATTGTTTAGTATTTTTATTTGAGCCATCCAAAGTAATTTGTAAACATGAAAACAAATTGGTCGGCGTTATGTAGTTCAAAATGTCCATATGAATTGTCTCAGTCTAACCAATATTAAAGCTGAGCTAGATTCTACTCCGAGAGAGTCTGCTCCTTCATTTATAACTGTAAAGTATTGGGTAGCAGAGTTTAAATGAAGCCGTCCGAACTGCCAAGACGAACACCATAGTGATCGATCAATTAAGATGTCCATGCCAGACATGGTTAAGACAATCCACAAAATGGTATTGGATGATCGTCGACTGAAAGTGCGTGGCCTAGCTGAAATGATATGTATTTAAAATAGTGATATTCATCGTATATTGACCGAAGATTTGAAAATGAGAAACCTGTGCGCAAGATGGGTGCCACGCTTGCCTTCAATAGAGTAAGAGTATAAGCAGCGTCGTATTGATGTTTCGGTAGAGTGTTTGGCGATGTTTCACCAAAATAAAGTCGAACTTCTGCACCGATTTATAACCATGGATGAGACATGGGAACAGTCAAAGCAGTGGACTGGAATGGAAGAATCGAAAGAAAGTAAAGAAAGTTCCATCCGTGGGCAGGGTAATGGCATCGGCGCATGGGATTATTTTTATTGATTATCTTTAGAAAGGGAAAATTATCAACGACGAATATCATGCTAATTTGTTGCCACATTCCAGCTCCAATTCACACATCCACTATTGCGATGGCAAAAATTAAAGAATTAAAGTTCGAATTGATTCAATACGCATCTTATGGCCAAATTTAGCTCTTTCAGAGTATTTCCCATTTCCAAACTTGAAAAAATGGTTCGGTGGTAAAAGATTTGCCAACAATGAAGAGATGGAGTCTGTGGTTGATGGCTATTTTCATGAGTTTGACAGTTCTTACCACAACAGGGTATAGAAGCTATTGAATATCGCTGGAAAAAAGTGTATCGAGCAAAAAGGAGGTTAATAAAGAAAATTTCCCCAACTTTTTTGTGTCTTCTTTGTTAGGTCAGCTAGTGTTGGGGCTGCCCCCGTACTTTCGGACAAGTGCCGCAATATTTCCACCAGAAAACAATGTGAGCATATTAAATATGCTAGCTTAATTATAATACAAAATATGAATGTATAATATACACAATGTATATATATAAATGAAATTTAGATTATATTAAATATGTATTATCATTCACAGAACCAAAATTCATAAACGATAACAAAAATGTTTGATTATGAGTTATTATTTCAGAATGTATTAAATAATATAGCAATAATACTAATGCATATGAAGTGTCGGAGAACACAAACAATTGTGATCATCAACTTAATGCCACACTAAAAACAAAAACAGAATAAGTATGAAAAACAACAAATATAACGTTAAACATAAATGACAAGTTCAAGTGGTCCGTCCCGGTTTAAGTGCACTATTGCTAGGAAAATATAATACTCTACCTATTAATCACTAGTTTTGTGGAGAGATCTCTTATTTTACCATATTTGACCACCCCATTCCCAAAAATTATGTGGACTAGTAATGCTGCCGGAAGTCACTAAAGACTTGTTCCTAATATATATTGCTTTCATCAGCTATGTAATATATACAATCTACAGTACTATTTTCTAAAATGTGTTTCTTTAAAAACCACTGTCACTACTTGTTAATAATAAAAAAACCAACATTTTCGGTCTATCGACCTGGTCGAAGGCGCATTGTTGTCTTCACATCACTAACAGACCCAGTTTTGGGAAATTTATCCATTAATCTCTTTACAGTTGACTCCTTCGGAGCATTATTGTGACACCAAATTGATCGCAATTTGCGAACTGTAGTCGCAAAAATCTCACCATTTTGGTAAAACAATTTCACAATGAGAATGCGTTGTTCATTCGTGTAGCACTTCATTTTTACTAACCTCGTACCTTCAATAACAACTGTTCAAATGTCAAACAATGACACTTCGAATGGCGCCAAATTTAAATTTTGCGTCCTTGTTTGGACACCCTTTAAAAGAAATTAGAAATTTTACGTCGTTTTGGCTGTTTGTTTTTGAGTTACAACGCTTTAAATGATTCCACTTTTTATTTTTTTATTTTATAAAAGAAAAAACTAATTTTGTTTTTTTACGTTGCTGTTTTCAGTGCCATTGAACAGTTATGACACTTATTCACCGATTAAATTAAATGTAATAGTTGATTGTAGTTGATAATTGTTGAAAATAAAAATCCTAATTTGTACAATTTTTTAGAGCCCTACTAATTGTGGGCATGGTTATACAAAAATACTTACAAATGCAAATGCGACTTCCAACAAATCCTAGACTTGTCGCTAAAAAACAGAGAAATAACCATTGGGGGACCTTTCTGGTAATGTTGCCGTTTCAAATGGATCAGCCAACACTCGATTAGTGCTAAAAACAAGCAAGCGAGTTATAAAACGCATTATTATAGGAGGGAAGGCTTGGTCTAAAAGTAAGCGACAGGTTGATCTCGCCAAAGTCGCGCAAAAAATAAGGTTATGCTCGATTATCGTAGTATTATGACAATGGTATTCGCAAAAAGAACCCGGATTTATAGATCGACAACAATTGATTTTTGCACCAAATTAATGCACGCTAATACCGCACCACAACTATCGTTTTCGCTTGATTTAGCACCGCGTGATTTCTGACTGTTTTCTAAACCAAACGGACGGTTCAGGCGACACCATTCTGAATCCATTCTGAGTATTGCAAAAAGAGTTAGCAAAAGTGTATTGTGTGCTAGAGACGGAATACCTTGAGGCTTTTGAAGGTTTGAACGAATTAATAGTGGTTAAAAAAAAAAAACTAAAAAATTTCTTGCTTATCGGACACAATGTTGTAAACTTTGCACCAATTTCAAAAATTTCAATGGTCATTGAAAACAGATAACTTCGTTCTTTAACAAAAAAACAGAAAAAAATAAATAAAATGAAATAAAAATAAAAATAAACTATGCACATATTTTTTATTTGGTATGAAAAGTATTTCTACCAAAATTCATAGAAATTGGGCAAAGTCGGCTGGGAAACTTTCAGTTGTGAAGGCAATCTACCAACAACAAAGATGCCGGTTACGATGAATTGTTTCGATTTTTTTTTTATTATCGGCTGCCGGTTTAATTAATTTCTTTTAATTCATTTACGATTTCGATTATCGTCACAAAATGCTATCGGTGTTTTGGATAACGATTACGGTTTGATTTCTTGATTACAATGCACAGATAGTCTTAGATTTTCGATTTATTTTCATGACTCATTTTCTCATATTATATTTTGATGCAGTGCAAGTGTTAAGATAAGTGGTGCCATGTTTCAGAGACGATTGAAATATATTACATATTTGAACAAAATAATAATGTTAAGTTGGTTTTAACCATAATCAGTTTATTATGGTGATGTCTTTTTATCTTTAAAAACCAAACGTTCATTGAACTTTATCTAGCTCGCAGACAAGATAAATTTCATACAATACAAAAAATATTCATTATTGCCATCTACGTTTGTAATCGTTTTGTTGATAATACAAGTGGGTCTGTAAGATAGCACAGTCGTTCACAGGTAATTTCGTATCAATATTTTGATTCGATTGTTTTTGCGATTTCTATTAAGATCGAGAAGTGGTGACATCTCAGAATTCCCATTATAGTATGGAGGGAGAGCTGAATACATTCAAAAGCCCTCAGAATTAAAGACCAATTATAATGATTATAATGATTCATTTGCATTTTTTTCATTATTGTTTTGCTGCTATCACTGTCACGCTTTTACAAAATATTGAAACAGTGTGTTCAGATAAAGCTTTGTAAATTTTCAATCTGTTATTACTTGATATGCGGTAAATAGAATATACTTTTTTTTGTAATGTAATGTCAATAAGAATAATAAGCGAAACGTAATTTATTAACTTAAATAAACACCCAGAATGAAAGGGGTGGAAAAAATGCGTTTAAAAACAAGTTCTTGGTTGTTGGTAAACACTGAATGTGCAGTAACAAATAAACACTGAATGATATTGAAATTCAATGCGCACACACAAAGGCGTTGGGCAATGTCAGTATTATATCATATTAAATAAGATAGGAACAACTGAAGAGCTGAGCTGATGATACATACGAGTATATTTTAACCCAACGTGTTATCATGAAATGCTGAAAATTGATGCACAATAATGAACTTAACTTTTATAACTTACTGATTTCCGCTTAAGAATTACAGAACACCATTGACATTTTAACAAATCTGCTACTTTGAGTGTCAGGTACCCCATATGAGAAGTTGCAACGCAAACCATTTTCATTTGCAGAACTATGCTTAATAAAATTTCGACGCTTGTTAAATTATGAAGAATTTAATACAATTGAGTTAAAAATAAGAATCTAGTAATACGTTGGTTAAATCAAGCAGCTTGTATGGGTGGTACCACACACGTTCGGCGAATTATGATTTAGAGGATAACAATTAAATTTCTGCAGGACATGGCAATGCGTCTCATTTTCATCCTAAGAACTAAGTTTATTAAATGCATGATGTGCGACAAATTTTACCGAATTTAGTATAACTACTTGAAATATATAAAGCTAGGAATACATGGATTAAATCGATTATTGAAGGTACCAGATGAGGTGCAGTTACGTGAGCAATTTTTCTCAAGCTTACGAATTAGGATTTACAATCAACAATTGAATTTCGGAAATCAGTAAATTTGTGTGGGATAGTTTATTTTAGCAAAATTTTAACGTGTAACAATTTCGATCGAATTTAATGTAACTAGAAAAATGATATGAAACTAAGAATATTTGAGTTAATATAGAAGTTGTAGGAGGGCTTGAAAGCCCAAGGCACTTTCTCAAAATGTAGCAATCATTATAGAGCAATGCAATGGTCCAAAATGTAGTTTGCGGTAGTTTACGATTTAGAGCATACAGGAGAAAAATGCATTTCGGAAAATAAGTTAAGGTATGGGAAATGCTGGACTGGTATTGCCAATTTATAATCATCGGTTAAGGACTGGTTGTGGCTCATTAAGTTATGCCAAGTTTTGAGAATTTTCATAAAGATTTACGGCAATTACGGTTACGATTTACGGACATCGTTCAATCGACTTAAAAGTCATGACGGTTTTTTCAGACGCTTTTCTCTGTGTGTTATATTTTTGTCGTATAAAATAATATACACATTCATTTCTCCCCGTATGATGTGCATTTCGGTATAGGATAAGTGGCATTGCCTAAAAAATCTAACACTTCGAACTTTGAGTTGCAGCCACCTCGAAGCCCTGACGAACACTTCAAGCAATCGACGACGTTAAGCTGTAGATCCCATTCAGTGAGTCTCAAAATAGAAAGCGGGTCTCCAGTAATAATACGTTACTACATAACGTGCTAATATCCCTACATCATCCATCTCTCCATAAATATTAACTCGACGGTATTTTTCCAATTTTTGACTGTTTTGACGAATCTGAGGTCCAAAATATATTTTAAAATGGAGCTGATCCGTTTGCAATTGCAGTATTATTAAAAAAGTCCCTAAATACTAATCAATGGTTTATGAGCATCAAATCTTGCATTTATTTCAAAGTGACTTTCATCGCTGGAGATTGATAGTAGTCCGAAGTATTCCTTGTCTTCAACTTCTTCTAATCAACTTTATCTGGGGTCATAAGAAAAATTGACCTAGGACAAAATCGAATTTATTTTTGCTATTGCTATACTTATTTTGATGCATATTTGCATCCAATCCATAGCAATGATTTTTGAAAAATGGCATAATATCTCTCAATGTCCTTAAAACACATGTTTTCGTCTATGCGCCATTTGAAAATTTCATATTTATCAGAAGTTATAAAAAGTTCTCATAATATCGATTTAATCATTTCCGTATTTCTGCGAATGTGTTGAAAATGCGATAGAGTGTGAATTCTTTTTCAAGAATTACTAGTTTGAAATGTTAAAAATACGATAGAGTGGTGTGGATACTCTCCTGAGAACTACTAGTTTGGATCTAGTTTGTCGTGTTAGCTTTGGTTTTTTCTAATTAAACGTGTATTTTCTCTCAATTTTGGTCTATAGAAGAAAGGTAAATGAAACCCGATATGTTGATTTTTGCTTATCAAATAAACAAAACAAAAACGAATTTTTAACAAAATGGGTTTTTAAATAGCCTGTAATCCCGATTTTATAGAAAACCTCTGGCAAAGAAATAAGTGAGACTTGAAATAAGAAGTTGTAGGTGCGTTGAAATCAATTATCTTACATCAGTCTGATTTCTATGTGTCATAATGATATGCATTAATAAGATTTAAACATCCCAGGTAAACAGCTTGTTAAATAAATATAACATACGAACAGTTATAATTTATAGTACTTTGTACTATAATAATTACCTTATAGTGTAGACCAGTTTTGTGTACCGCTTACCTGAAATTAATGAAATAAACGTAAAGCAAGATATTAGTTGTAAATTAATTTTACACAACTTACTGGTAGTTAGTAGAAAATGAAATCAATTAATGGAAATAGAAAATGTACCCAACAATTATATGCATCTGAATGACAAAGCATTAATATTGTGGAACAGAAAATATGTAGCCATCCATGGTGCGACTAAAGTGTATGGTTTAGAAAGTATGAGAACACAATCCCCAGGCGTATAATCGTAAGAATTATGACCGGCTACTTTTAGATTATAGCATCCAATGAAGATGAAGAAATGAAGATTACGTCTATTTCCAAAAGGGGTCATCATATCCATTCTACGGGCTTTGTGATCGAATATAGTACTACATCTGAAGTTTGTGTGTTATTTCTTACATTGAAAGTACAAAGTGCAGTAAGAAGAAATACATTATTTTTGCATTGCGTTGAAGGCATTATTGAGCATAGTTAAAGTGAATAAATTTATGTCAAATATGCGCCGTTTTGTTCGACAACTTGTTGCAATTTTGAGGGTAATTCCATTATGCCTCTCTCAAAGAAATCTTCATCCATATTGGTGAAAAAACTCGATTTTCATAAGCGTCTCTTGAAGCAAACTTTTCATCTGCAAAATCATTCCACTTGATAGAGCACAATTCCTCTCTTAATGGCCAAAGGTCCAATTGTTAACAGTACAGATCTGATTAAGAGTTTGGCCGCAGAATACCAGTTTATAGTAAATGATCCAACGAAACACACCTAAGCCTTCCTGGTCATCATATCCATTCTATGGGCTTTGTGTTCGAATATAGTACTACTATATTACATCTGAAGTTTGTGTGTTATTTTGTACATTGAAAGTACAAAGTGCAGTAAGAAGAAATACATTATTTTTGCATTACGTTGAAGGCATTATTGAGCACAGTTAAAGTGACAAAATTTATGTCAAATATGCGCCTTTTTGTTCGATTTGTTGCAATTTTGAGGGTAATTCCATAATGCCTCTCTCAAAGAAATCTTCATCCATATTGGTGAAAAAACTCGATTTTCATAAGCGTCTCTTGAAGCAAACTTTTCATCTGCAAAATCATTCTACTTGATAGAGCACAATTCCTCTCTTAATGGCCAAGGTCCAATTGTTAACAGTACAGATCTGATTAAGAGTTTGGCCGCAGAATACCAGTTTATAGTAAATGATACAACGAAACACGCCTAAGCCTTCCTGACCATCAGTCTTGGGTTGGCCATTTGCTTCAGAAATAGATAGATTTTGTTCCGATTCAGCAGCAATTCACAGATGGAAACTGAATTTATGGGTTGTTTTTGCATTAACTTGTGTGTTTCCAAACAGTTTTCGTGCTCCTTAGCAATTAATTATTATATCGATATTTTCGACAATTGGCATCCAAGAAGTAATTTAAGACACCAAAACTGGGCGTGATTGAGAGATACAGTATCGGAATCAAAAACGCTATTCAGATTTTCAGCCACCTGGCCTGTGTTTTCACCTTTATCGAAGGAAAATTCGAAAATGTGGGCCATTTTCAACGTGCTGGTATCCATCTTCAACGTACCCTCAAATAATGTTTATTCAAAGCAATCACAAATTGTTTGAGACTAGATAAATAAAACCACCTATTTTAAAATTAATAATTTTTAGCTTTAAGTAGTTTGCCGAAAATTAATACGAAAATAAATTCATATCATCGAAACGATAAAAACGTGGACTATAATTGCTGTTGTATCATCGATACTAATTTCAAAATGAGGAATTAATTCGATATCTTTCAATCGAGTATTTAGCACACAGTCTGTACATTTTGAGGTTAAAGAAGAAAAGAAATATTTTTTTATAACGAAATTTGATTTTATTTATCAATACAGTCTCTAACAAGAGGCAGGCAGTCTCTTGTATAGAAGGATATATTAAGACTTCAAAATACGCTTCAAATTCTGATGACCACAGCATTTTACCTAAATATTTTTCAAAGGAGTATCCATTTAAGATTTGCATGTGAGAAAACAAATTATGAGAATACGTTGTTCCAATTGGAACTTCAATTTGTGCAATTTTTCTGTCGCAACCGCCAATTTTTAGCACCGAAAGTTCTCTTAGAGATTGAGCGATTTTTCCTTTACCATTTAGGGGAGATTCTTTTTGTTGAGTATCGCAAAATAGAATGGTCATAACCTTAACGACCGACCGCCGCATTTTTGATCGCTTTGCGCGGCTGTCATCCTTTTCATTCAGAACGATGCGATTCAGAAGTATAAACAACTAATGGTTTTGGGGTGAACACCTTCACTGCCGATAAAATCTCATTTAAAATCAGAAAATCATCGACAAATGTTTGTTTGGACACCACTACGGTGTTCGCCTTTCTCAGCTCGTAAAATATTTTAGAGTCGTAGGCGGAGGGGCAGACTCCCCCAGAGTAGAATCTAGCTCGGCTTTAATATTGGTTGGACTGGGATCTTTCAAATGGAAAAATTGAATTATATAACGGTGTCCAATTTTTGCCATGCTTACAAATTCACTGAGATCGTTTACTTTTGATGGCTCAAACTTAAACTTAAAACATATGTTTTATAAGGTTGCCACTTATCACAAACATCTTAAGACCCCCCTTATTTTGCCACCAATATTTGTTTTGTAATTTTGTAAATTATAATTTATATTTTTTTTATTTCAAAGCATAATATGTACATATATTCTGTAACGATTCCCTTCTCCTTATGTACTAGTGCTAATCGATAGAGTTAGTCATATTTGCTAAATTCTATTACCTTAAATGTATTTTGCTTAATTATGTCAGACAGTATGAATTTAATGTAAATATATCAACCACCAATTTCTTCACATAACTGCCCTAATATATGCTGTATTTTTCTCATTTTGATCGGCAACTGTAAACATTTTACTTCTTCATGCATGACAGCATCCGTATTGATAATTTGCTATTGGGTGATTCCACGAAAGTTGACCCCTTGCAAGCAAAAAATAAAATTATCAACTTTGACCCATTTTAGCTGTTTTGTTATAGAAAATATACGTATC
>JAHXMU010000008.1:3948193-3997987 GCA_019455685.1 Philornis downsi
ATACGAGTAATTTGTATATTATATACAAAATTGTTGCGTTACTGACTGACTGATTGATCGATCATCGCCCAGATAACGCCTAAAGCTATAATCACGAAAATGTAGGGATACATGGCACTCACTGAGGATTGTTAATGATAAAAACTGACCATAGCCAAAGTTACAAAAATTGGTGTCCACAAGCCCCTTTTAGAGTAGGAACGCGACAAGGAGAGATTGTTTGCAATTAGTACCTTTGCTTTTATTAGTACTTTTAGGACTAAAAACAGGGCTCACATGTCATGAGCTAAAATCATGAAAATCATTGACAACATTCCCTTTCTGTAGTGGGCACGTCACAGGAGGGAAATTGTTTAGAGTTCGCGCTTTTAGGGGTAAAAACGGGGTAAAAAATGTCAAACCGGTTAAATCAAGCCAGAATCATAAAATTTGGTGTCCATTTTAGCAAACACAACAAAGTTATTGGAGGAAGTTATGCAATTTAACGTCGAAATCGATTAAACCCTGAGTTTTGGAATCACAATTAGGAACTCACCCACAAGGTGGGAAGCAAAACTTCTGTCTAGCACTTGCCAATCAACACAATGGAAATGTAACAAATTTAGACATGTAGAATTCATTTTATTGTTGATTATACTTTAAAACGGACATGATATTAACTTTTATTTTATAACTAGCTAACCCGGCAAACGTTGTTTTGCTTTCAAATAAATAACAGCGCCACATATAGGCTGGTATGTTTGTCACCTACCATTATTTGATTCAATGTTAATGTGGTAAAAAAAAAATAATTGCAAAAATCTCGTCTCCAACGCCATCTATCACTTCAAATAAAACCTTTTTAAACCTTCCGGAATACTCTACCAATAATTTAAGACCAAAATGAGCCAAATAGGTCCAACCGTTCTCGAGCTTTAGCGAAACTAGCGCACAGCAATTGATTTTTATATACATATATAGGTATATATAGGTATACATATTCTACGGGAATTCTTTCAGCTATGGTTATAAACAATAAGCTATTGTTAAAATTAGATTTTTTTTATTGTATGTGAAATGATCGTAAACAGATGACATTAGCATAACAATTTTTTTGAAACAAATTGCTTTAAATTGTTTTACGGTTGGAAATTGCAGGACTCCTTAAATGCTAATCGAAGAAATGTAAAAAGGCCGCATACCGAGCAGATAAAAACGTATGCAAGATTTGAATAGAGTATTTATTGCTTAAAAGTCTGTGATGGTCTACACTCAATGTGACGCGCTATTTTATCACCCACCGCTGTTACTGTTAAAAGTTTGTGCCAAATGTCTATGTTGAGGCAAATCTGCGCAGTTGAACTTCAATTTAAGTCTTCGGAATGCAACTCTAGAAAAATGCAACTATGTGGTTTGCCTTTCAACAAGATGTTGCAGATGCTGCAGCCAAATTTGAAAAGCAGCAGTTGATCACCGAACTTGGACGGACAAAAAACACTAAAAGAAAACAGGTCAAGTCGATCTAAAGAACCATTTGTATCTCTTTTTCTATTTTTATTTAACCTTACTGAATTTTAAACGAAACGATTTAATTTAAAATACAAAACCGTAGTTCTAAACAACTGCGTTTTTGTTTTCAATGTGTCGCAGCCAGCGGTACGCCACAGTCTATTTAACATTGTGTTAGTGCGTGTCAGTCGGCTTTTGTGCTTTCCTATCCCAAGCCAATAATTCAGCTCCTTTGTAACCCAACCAAAAGACCACACTCAAGTCATCTACATTTGACATCTGAGACCGAGAAAATAAATGTTGCATAAGCGATCTCATTATAAGTACCACACATATTTATCGTTATTTTTGTTTTAATAAATCGTAAATGTCAAATTGAGGTAATTAATAATTTTACTCGAATTTGCTCTACATTCCCGCCGTTCGTCCCTGACAGACGTACAATTCATAATGGGGACTTACCTGGGATGTGAGAACATTTTTGCTTCCCCTTTTTTTTTTGCTTAGGCTAAAACAAAAGCTCCAGAAAAAATGAATTCACGTACCTGACACTCCACACATACTAAACAATCCAACCAAATTCGTTAAATGAAGTTTTTCAACTAACGGCAGCCATCAAAGTTTTTGTGGTATTCTCCTTTTATGCGATTTTCGTACAAATTACAATTGTTTAGCACGATTGTGCAAGTAGATTGCGATACATTTTTTGCGACAGTTCTGATTTGTTTACGAATGAGAGATATGGCGAAATGTGCAAAGAGAACATTAATTGATAACCATAGACTAAGGAGAACATACAGATGAAGCAGCTCTCTCTGGATAAAACTCATGCGGACAATTTTTTGCAGAGGGCTCTATAATCGCCATCCAGAAACAAATGTGTTCTCAATTTTTTTTTTTAACTAACAATAACGTCTTTGAGGAGTGTGGCCTTATTAAGAGAATTTAAAATTACCAAATATGTATGTTAAAAAATTACGTCAATATTATGTGTTAACTCGCAATTTCAAATACGTTTGCACCACACCGACTGCCTAGAGCAACTGAAACACATTTTATGTTTCCATCCATTTCATATTTTTAACCATATCCTTACAAATGAATGGCAACAATGTGCTACGAGAGAGAGTTTTATCTCAATTGACTCAAATTTTCTCTTTGAGGGTAGTTGATATGATTTGAAAGCA
The DNA here is from genome assembly GCA_019455685.1 of Philornis downsi. Lineage (NCBI taxonomy): Eukaryota > Metazoa > Arthropoda > Insecta > Diptera > Muscidae > Philornis > Philornis downsi. The sequence goes on from JAHXMU010000008.1 coordinate 3,950,869, forward strand.
GCAACAGTATCGTAATTTTCGATTATTCACGTGTTCCCCTGGCAGAAGAGTTTTCCAATTCAAATAATTTATCTATATAAAGAGTTTGAAGCCGATTCGTTTCAGCTGTCCGGCGCGCCGCCGACTATTTTTTGGCCAGCGTAGCCGCCGCCGATGTAACCGACTGGTTTCGGCCACGCCTTTTGCATACTCTTTCATTCGAGCTAAGAATTTTGTATTCCATTCCTAATGTTGTATTACTATGCATGCATATCTGTTAGCATTTTAAACAAATTCCGTTAGGCATCATTTGGTTAATTCCAAAAAATGTTAATTTCAGAGCCAAAATGATGCAAAAGTCTCTTGAAGATTTTTTCTTAACAAATAACAATTACGAACCGCCAATTTCTGACGAAGATTGTATTGGACCGAAGAAGAATGTAATATATCACCGGAAAATGCTCCCCGATCAGCTGCATACAGAAAATTCAGCGAAAATTGTAATAAATAGTGAGCTAACAGCCGAATTTTGGTGTTATTTTCAAAATACTCTCGATTATTAAGTTATGTTTTATTACATGTGGAATTTTTGACCAATACTTTGGTGATGGCTACAACGATCCATTTTCTTCACTTAGTAGAACAATAGAATACATAAATTCTTAAGGTTTTTGATATATGTTGTGCTTGCTATTATTTGGCACATTGGGCAGACTTAATTTTTGGATTATTTCCGAAAAGGCAACCCTTTTTAATACTTTGTTAAATACATTTATCTTAACATTTGTCTGTTGTTTTTCAATATTTGCCTTCGATATTTTTTTATATTGTAATTTTACATTGCTCCTCATTGTTTGTTGTGTTATTGGTTGATTGTTTTTAGTGTGGTCCTTACTGAATGATTTATTTCCAATTCTTTCCTATTCTTAATAACTCACGGCACCACATTTAATTGTAAATGGTCGTATGGTGGCATTGAAATCGCTCTACGGATAAAAATTTCCTTTTAAAAATGTTGAGTGAAATGATAATGTCGTTATTGTAATATATTTACTTGTAAATATGTTTATTTGCAGCCAGAACTATGACAATAAACAAATATTAATGAATAAATAGAAAATGATATGTGACAACAATTACAGTGGAAACAATTCGATGTTTCCATTTCTGTCCTCTTTTAATCCGATTTGAGAAAAATAATTTGGAAAATTAGTGAAATCATTGCGAACGGGTGATATGACTGGCCCCTTATCAATCGTTATTCCCATATTCCCCAATAGCAAATGATTTCTTTTGTTCTTATTTGATTAGTGCTCTAAGCAAATATTAAGACAACGCCACTTCTACATAAGTCTGGTATTGAGTTTTTTTTTTTTTGAGTTTCAATATTTCAGATACTGAGCTATTTATATGAAATTTTTTTGCATCACAACTGACGTTTTGCAAAAAAAAAAAAAGATATTTACGCTGAAAAATATTTGTTCATACAGTGTACATATTTACACTGTACATGTACACTGTACATCAATTAAGAGGAAATTTTATTTGTTCTATAACTTTAAAGTAACACCAAATCAGTAATATAGCAAATAATATTTTTCACGTGAACTATCTTGGTATGGGCCTTTAGTCGGCAGGATAAATCTATTATATTATAGGGGCGTATTCTACCCCTGTATATGCTCCAATTATCGTTGTTTGCACTACCGATTTTATGTCAATAAATTATTAAATCTCCAATGGTTTCAATACCTCAGCATTATTTTAAAAAAACTGACTGTTTTACTTTACTTTCAAGTTATTTTAAAAAGTTTTAAAATGTAACATTTACTTTTAATTGCTTTTGTTTTCTACAACAACTTTTATTTTTAGTCTTAAAAACGTATCTACTCCTTAAACTAACAATTTTATCAACAAAACTAAATATAAAATGAATCCGTTCGCTGGTAATTTTGTATTAGACCCTTGGGTGAAAACATAACTTTGCACTGATGTATTTTCAGATGGCGTCGATTTGCCCTCAAATTCATAGTAAGCTCGAAAACCACTGCGATCGAAGCGATCATTTGAATAGAATGAAACACGAAAGAAACGGTCGTCGGAGCGAATTTCAAATTTTTCTCGTTTACCGCAATATTTCCGGTATTTGCGATCCGTACTAAGGAAATTGGAGAATTCCACATAATCACTGGCCGTTAGGTATTCACAACTACTTTAAAATGAACATAGAAAAAGAAAATATTAGATTTATAAATCTTTGCGCTAAATACATTTAAGAATTACCTTCCAACACCTTCCACATCGAAGAAACTGAAGCGTATGATGACTTTTTCCTCAAAATCTCCATAGAAGAAATAGTGGCAATTGATATTTTGTGGATATAGACCAGGAAAATTGGGCGATATAAAGAAACCTGCTTTCTTCAGAGTGCTGTTATATACGAAACTGCAGTTATGATCCAATTGATTGCCCGTTGTGATGCCGTAATCTTAAGTACATTTGGGGGAGTTAGTAGTATAAGTTAAGAACTAAGCACAAAAAATTTTACACATAAAACAGAACGCAACAGAAAATAAAAGCGGATTGAATTTTAAAATCAGGTTGAAATAAACATGATAGGCACTACCTAAAAAAGCTCATGCATTGTAGAAAAGATTTCCGAGGGAGTGGTGCTAGCTGTAAACGAATTTAATGATTCGAAGCAATGTAGGAAGAGGCCGTTTGTTTTTTTTTCAAAATAACGTATTGACACATTGGCATTTTACTAGTATTCAGAAGGGGTTACCGGTCTTCTCAACTGCTGAACATATCAGTAGAGGATGATAAAATTCTGTCGTCTTCGAACAATAATGAAACGTATAGAGACAATGCATGAACCGAATGTCAGTCTTCGCATTAACATAAATAACGTATTGGTACCGACGCAAACCTTGAGCGAATTTAAAACAAATTTAATGTTTCGTATAAATTAGCATTCATGTGTTTTTCCACAGAAAATACTTATGACAGCGTGAACTTATACCCATTTTGTTGTATAATAGTTGCAAGGACCACTTTATTCGGATCTTACCAACTCTTGTTGGGAAGAATTTTTTTTTTTTTAGAATTCTTTGTTATGCACCCATTAAATCCTCATATTTTGTTTGGACTAAGACTGACCACCCAAGTGATTGCGACTGTTTTAAGGAAAACAAGAATTGAATTTCGAATAAGCTAAGGGAATAATACCTTTTGCCACATTCCTGGACATCATGGGCAATTACACCAATAAAGAAGACCATTCCGGTAGTTAAATCTATATTTTGAAGATAATTTTTCAAAGACAAATTTAAATACATTCATACCCATAAATTGAAGAAGAGGATTACTAGACAACAGTTTTTATCACTTTACATTTTTTCAAGCACTGCTGATTTCTAGATTTTGTTCGAAATCGCCATCGTCATAAATGAGAAAGCGTGGGAAACCTTTTCCTCATTCCCGAGTTTTGATAATCGTTTGAATTGTGGATAATTTGGATTCAATTTGTCTGACAGATCTGCTAATGTGTCATCGCCTTAACGCAGATGTACTTCGAAGAAGGAAGAACAATGAACAAGGATGAACAAAGGATCCTTCATCGAAGAAGGATGAACAATGAAGACAAATTCTCAGTATCATAATAACACGAATAAATATAGTGATCGTATTTAAATCGATCAAACCAACAATCCCCTGCAGATAATTTATTTAACCGAATCGCACTAGTATGGCTGTCGCAAAATTTGCTATAGAACTTAAATATGTGCCCGTGGCTATTTGCAGCTAGTTTTCTTTTTAATACAACGAAGTATATTCTGAAAGATTTTCTGTGAAGTTATAACAATTTTTTTCTGTAGTCTGCTTTGTTTCCAGATACACTTGTAGACTGTGAGCAGAAATACAAAACTAAAAATGTAGTTTGCTTTACGCAACTTACGCGCCAACTGTAACGCTAAGTACTGGTATCTGCGTTTTTCTGTATATTAACTGTGTTATCGCCTGCAATATTATATATATTGCTCGCCCTAAAGGATAGACTTGGTTTCTAACCTATGCAGAAAAATTCGGCGATGTTTTTACGATTCGTAATTATGATTATTCCAGAAAATAAGCCAATCACAACTGTCTACTTAGTACAATGACTTAGACCTGAAACAATTTGCGCTATTTTGGTTCCCAATGGGAATCATTACTGCGTGGGGCATAGGCAGGCATAGCCCGGTATGGCCCATTTTCAATAAATTTTATCCTTTGTCCAATCATTACTATGTGACAAGTTAAGTTAAGCTTAGTCCATAATTGCAATTTGTACCGTGCTTATAAAAATATATAAGCAATCGAACGGGCTTAAACAAGGAAGCGACCCCTTTCCGACCGGTATAAAATTTATCAGGTCAACTTATATTTTTGGATTTTATACTCAACACCACTAAACTGAAATATCTCATACCGTATCCGGTGCTCGGCATAAAAACGGATGAAACAAATAGTAGGATCTTGAAGAGCCTGTTTTTTTATTACAATGAACTTTGCTAAATTTATAACCTCAAGATATCTAACGTGAATGAAAGTATGCTAGGCTTGGTTACCTTACAAATTATTTGATGTGTCATTTGAAAATTTTGAATTTTTTAATTTGGTTTTTGAAAATTAAGAAAGTTTTTCGGCTACAAATTTTACAATATGCGTCAAACCGGTTTTTAAAGATCACACCCCACTTTCAACATGAAAAGCAGCTGATGAGGGTAAAGAAATCGTCAAACTACAGATTTCAGTTGCAATGTGCGTTTGGATTTGGAACAAATCGGATTAAAAGTGTGCTAACAGTTTACAAATAGGTAGATATATAAAGAAGAAATATTTATCATATGAGAAAATTAGTAATATTTTAAATTCCCGCGCCGCCCGCATGGCGCATGGACCGTATGGTCTAACAACCGCTCTACGAAAACCAATACCAAATATAAATGAAATAAGGTGGAGAAAATTTAGTTAATTACAAAAGCATTTGCAAAGTGTATCACAACTAAAAAACGGGGATTATTTTATTTACATCATTTTAGTTATACTTACTCGTTAAAAATGTATATTCTGCCTTGAAACCGTAGTAACCAATTTTCTGCTGATTATTTGGATATTTACCTATAAATTGTAATACCAATTTCGGACCTTTCGACATAATGGGCTTGGGCAGGAAGGCACCACAATACTTATCTATAACTTCATACTTTCCCTTGACCTGGGTCAGTAATTGCAATGAATCATTTGGTTTGCATTCTGTCGAGTTTTTAAATTCCGCCGGTATATTGAAATCAAGAAATTTGATTTGAACGCGTTCATCACCACTGGCATAAAATTCATATAAACATTCGATTCGCCCTGTGTTTAGCAAGGGCACCAAATTGTTGATGTTTGTCAAACGGACATTGGTCGAGAACAGCTGATTGGTGTCAAATACACCAGATTTGTTCCACCGCGAGTCGAAGATTTCACGACAGCTGCCTAAAAATAAACAAAAACACAAAAAAATATTTGGATTTAAAAATAAATAAATACAATGTTTTAAAATTTGTTCAATTGTATATGTTATTAAATAAGTTGAAAGCTACGTTTGTGATAAAATTAGAAAATATTTGTCAAGTATTTAGAAAGAGTTGCTCCGTTAACATGACCCGCGTGGAAGATGACCGTTTGGCCACCTTCACCCGTATTTGTGATGAAATAGCTGCGGAGCGTAGCTATCTCAATAAAGCTCAAATACTACAAGATTTTTTTAAGAAAGGCTCTAACAAAAAAGAATTTCAGGGGGATTTATTGTTATGGGTACGCATGCTAATACCGGCCGATTCCCAAAGGGTCTACAATCTACAAAATAAACAAATGTTAAAGTTGTTCTCCCGACTATTCAACTGTGATGTTCAAGAGATGCATTTGGACCTGGAACAAGGTAAAATACATCCCTATCGTTTATGTGAACACGGTAGTTACTGTTTGCCTTTATTTAGAGGGCGATGTTTCTGAAACATTGAGCAAATTCTTCAAGGAGTCTATTAAACTAAAACCCCAAAAAGAAAGTTCAATGTATTTGCAAGACGTTGAAGATTTTTTACAGAAATTGGAACAGAGGACCAAAGAAGATGAGCAAACGGAGCTGTTGAAGCAATTGTGCAAACAAACTACGGCGAAGGATTTGAGAACGGTATGGAAAAATGTATTTGAATAAGAGGGAACTAATTCTGAAGGAAGTATTAAATACTTTTCAAAGCAAATTAGGATTAGTTTTGAATTTAAAATAAGAATTACTATTTTCACTTCAGTTGCTGGAGAATATTTTAAAAGAATACTGCATCATAATATTGAGTAAGATCGATATTGTTGGAAACTTGTCAAGTGATGGTTTCGAACGTTATGTATCGATGTGTTCTACATGTATCGATGTGTTGTTCAAAGCAACAGTTAATTCAATATATGATAATCAAATCAAATATCTTTTATCTACCATCAAAAATGACGTAATGATCGTGAAACACTTTATGAACTGTATCCACGTCACGCCAATGTAGAGGCGTCAGTAATTCTTCATAACAGTGATGAAATTCATTTTGACAATGAGGGGAAACAGACGCTTGACAATATTAAATTTAACGGATACATTGTCATCAAGGGCAGCTCCGGTCTTGCAAATTTGGCTTGAGTTGGTATAGGACTTAGGATCGTTAAAATGTAAAAATGTATAAAATTAAAAAAAAAAAAAAACTTCTTGATAGTTTACCGAAGAATGTACGCTAAATTAGCTGTAAGGTGAAGTAGATTTTTCCAAAATTATGTGTTCGATTGAAGACAATTCAGTAATCACCCACATGGATGACAAGTCCGTTTTTAGGTCCCTATATATATATATGTATATATATATATATATATATATTTTTTTTTTTTTTTTTGGGTAATTTAACTTTTGCATTTGCATCAACATAAATATTTAATAGCCTGCTAAAAAATCATAATTTCTTTCGTTAAAAATTTGGACACTTATTCCATTTTTTGAAATTTTTTAGGTCGATAAAGCGCCCCCGACAAACATTTTTTTTTGTTTAAAATGGAGAGATTTTTTGTCAAATACTTTCATATTTTCCTTAAATAATTAATTTTAACGTAACAATTTACTTGGCTTTTGCATAATTATAAATTTTGGCAATATTTATTATTTATTTCATTCGGATTTATTTTAGAGTTTTCTGTAGGAGTTTTTATCAATAGTCCCAAAATTTTATTTCACTCTGAATTTTACAATAATTTCGTTATAAATTTTTTGGACTTCATTTTCACCTTTTGTTTCATTTTTATTTAATTAGGGCTTATTCCTTGCGATCTATTTTTTTCATTTCCTTTTTACTGGAATTGAAATTAAAACAACAAAGTTTCATAATTGTGACAAAACCCTCCAGAATTGTTATCAACGACATTTTTACAGTTGCCGATGTCATGTTTGAACGTAATAGACACTCGTATATTAAAAACAGTATGCATTTTCTAGGTATGCTGAAAATATAGTACCAGTATATTGTACCTCCTACCTCCAGTACACCACAGTCTTTATAAATCCTTATAGATTCTTACAAGAAGAAAGATATTTTGCTTATTAGAATACAAGTGACCTTCTTATGCAGGCCAATCCATCATTGCCTAGAGCGAAATATAAAATTAATCTTAAAGGAGTAAATTGTATTATTTGAGTACGATTAAGCGTGAATGTAGTCTTGCAATTTTTCCGGGTGTATGTCTTCTAGTATAGACTAAAACTATAAAATATTCAATTTTGGATATGCTATCTAAAGCTGCAGTTACGTTATATAACGTTTAGTGTATATGTATATGACCCCTTTATACGATCTCTATATGATCCCTTTATAATCACACAAATAACGCTATCAGATCCTTGCTATTGTAATTTTTAATTGTTAACATTTACTTCCAAAATCACCAAAAATTTATTTTAATTGTTAAAATTTACTTCCGAAATCACTAAAAAATTTATGGAGGCTGAATTTTTCAACATATCAGCGCAATGACTTTTAATATGAACACCGTGATTTAAATCCAAATTCAGGTGTTTAATAATATATATAATAATTAAGCTAACACAGATATTGAAGTTGGTCTAGAACATTCTGCAAAAAAGCTATTCTAAAGCAGTGATACCGATAGAAATAATAATTCCAGAATAAAACTGTAAACGAATGAAGTTTTATGTATTTACACATATTCTTCAAAAATATAATCGGAAATCAAATTGTTTGTGATTTGCAATGAAAGTCTACTAAATAAAGTTGAGTGCAGCCAAATATTTGAATGATTAATATTGATTAAATTAATTTACATTACAGATTATACGCATCATTAAGCAAGATTTGCGCATGAATGCCAAAGCTAGTCACGTTCTAGCAGCTTTTGGACCCATGGCCTATTCAGCATACCAAGCAACAAGAGATTTATCGGCCGTAGTGAAACAATTCGCTTTTAAGAATGCAAAAAATGATAAAGGTCCTGTTGTTGCTGCCACCAAAGGCAAGGGTAAAAAGGTAAGTAAAATATGCGTCAATAGAATGACTGATACATAAAAATAAGAATAATTTATTTAGGCACAGGCGGGGCAGGTTCATGTAATGACACCCATATCGCCCATGTTAGCGAATGCTTGCAATTCGGTTGAAGAAGCTTTCCGAAAGAGTCCAGCGGGTTTATTTAGTGAAATTAAATATGATGGCGAACGGGTGCAAATCCACAAGCAGGGCAATGAATTTAAGTAAGTAGCAACAGTTAAACTCATAAAGTGTTATATATTTTTTTAATGAAAGATCTAATTTCTCCAAACAAAACGATTTTTATGAGCGATTTCCTATCAAGAAGAATGAAATATTTTTATGAAATCAAATCAAATTAATCTTTTTCCAAATGAAAAAAAAAAACTTTTCTTCGAAAATATGGAGAATTTCTCTCGAAAAATTTTGAAACATTCTCCAAGGTGAAAACTATTTCAAAGAATTTTGAAAATATCAATGACGTAGTATGTTCAATTCAAATAAATTTTGTCAAATTATATACGAAACAGCACAACTTTTATTATATCGAAGTAAAATCGTAAACTATTTTATTTTACAATTCAGATGTTCTAATTTATACCAATCTGAACAAACATTCCGAATGAATGGTAAATCTGTTTATTTAAGGTGAACAGCTATTAAATTCCAATAGCCTGAAAGTTCTTTCTGAAATATGAAAACTGATTTGGATGTATTATACCTACTGCGATCAGTTGGTGTTATGTAAGGTGACTACTCAACACTATGCTTGATGTGGAGGTTTTTGTTCGCTGTATTTGAAAAAAATTAAATTGATTTGATTGAAAGTAGGATTTAAAAAAAAAAAAAAATAAAATGATTTGACTGAAAGTAGGATTTGACTGAATGTAGCATGTATTAAAACAATTGACGTAATTATATATACGAGTATACTTTATTTTTTCCTAGATTCTTTAGTCGCAATTTAAAGCCCGTAATGGATCATAAAGTGAAACGCTTTAAGGAATTTATACCCAAGGTAATTAAACTTGTGGTTTCTTCCATATTAATAGTGACTACATTGTTTTGCATTATCAGGCCTTTCCCGGTGCTGGTGATATGATTTTAGATTCTGAAATCATTTTAGTGGATACTCAAACGGGTGAACTTTTACCTTTTGGTTCTTTGGGGGCTCATAAGAAAAAGGAATATTCACATGCGGAGGTGTGTCTCTTTGTGTTCGACTGCATTTTGTTTAAAGGAGAAGATTTAACAAATATGTAAGTCGTTTCAATATTTAAATTAATCCAAAGAAAATTTCATTTAAATGGTCTTGTAATTTCGTTATACTATAGGCCCTGCAGGCAACGCCGTAAGATTTTGGAAGAGAACATTACGCCCATTAAGAACTACGTCCAACTTTCAGAATCTCACTTCTTAAAAACTAAAAGTGAATTAGCTTTAATGACTGCCAAGGTCTTGAAAGCCAACCTGGAAGGTGTAGTGTTAAAAGACCCATCCGCTCCTTACCAGCCCGGTAAACGAGGATGGTTGAAAGTGAAAAAGGATTATCTCTTTGGTGGGCGCATGGCCGATACCGCTGACTTGGTTGTTTTAGGTGCGTCGTATGGTTCGGGCAAAAAGGGTGGAGTTCTTAGCATATTCCTCATGGGTTGTTATGATCCCCGTGATCGTCTCTGGAAAACGGTTACAAAAGTTCACACAGGTTTAGATGATAACACGAGGCTGAAAATGCATGATCATTTAATGAAATTAATGGAACGATCGGACACAAAACGTCAGCCCACTTGGTTCTTGTGCAATAAACCTTTAATTCCAGATTTTGTAGCAAAAGATCCAAAGTTAATGCCTGTGTGGGAAATTACAGGTGCAGAATTTACCAAATCGGGTGAACACACAGCGTCGGGTATATCAATACGTTTCCCTCGTATAACACGCCTAAGAGATGATAAATCGGCCGAACATGCCAATGATTTGGTACTTTTGGAGAAAATGTATGAAGCCTCCAAGAATAATGTGAACGTGGATCTACTAATTAAAGGTTATGACAATGAAGATGAGGATAACGTGAAAATAAATAGCAAAATAAATCTCCAGGGTTTGGTAACACCTAAAAAGGAAATCAAAAGGGAAATAGAAGATGACGAGAGTCCGCAATGTAGTAAAAATGCGAAGAAGATTGTCACTCCCACTAGCAATACGAAAAGAAAATCAACAGATGACGCCCAAGATGAAAATGTAAAACTGAAAAGGTTTAAAGCTGAAGTTGATGTTAAACGTGAAAGTAGAACAAGTAAAAAACAACTAACCTTAGATTTTGTCATCAAAAAAGAAATTAAAGAGGAACCAGTGTCCAATGAAGAATTGGAGGAATCTGCCTGTGTACGAAAAGAAAGTAATTTATTTAAGGACCTTACTGTGTATTTTGAAAATGTTGATGATTGTGCAAAGCTAACGCGAAAATTTGAAGTTAATGGTGGTACTGTTACCACAACTCCAAAATTAGCCCATTTGATATTTCACGAATCGTGTAATTCTGATTTAGATTTGATTGAATGTAGAATGAAATTCCGACGTTCATGCCATCATTTAAGCAAGAAATGGCTCTTGGATTGTTTAGAACAAAATAAATTATTAGATTATGGTTTATATGCTGTTGTTATCAAGTAACAAGTAAAGAAATCGTTATAAATTTAATTTTCATTATTATTTTTTATTTAAAATGCTAATAAAAATGATTATGTATAACTGATTTTGGGATTTTTATTGCTTACAAGGAATCAATGTCAAACTCAATAAACATGCTTCTAGATATGGCGTTTAACGACAAGCGACTAAAAACGTTTTGGTGTAATTGAATTAGCGCTTGTCGCTCGGAAGTGGCAATTTTGGAGCTAAAGCGATTTGTTTTGTCACGCTGGTATAGGCATACCTTGAACCTTAGTAAACCAAAATTTGTATCTATCGGGTTGTTCGGAAAGTTCGTTCGGTTTTTAAAAGAAATTTATTTACAAATTTTTATACAAGAAAACAATTATTTTAATATATTATATAATATCCCCCTTTGTTAATAACTTCTTCCTAGCTCTGGAAGCTTTTTAATTCCTCTCTCTCATAAAACTCGCGTGGTTTTTCTAAAAAAGCCTTCAATTCGATTTTTCACTTTCTCTACATTATGGAAATTCAAATACTGGAAGTGGTTGCTCAGACTGCAAAACAGACAATAGTTGGACGGGGCGAGATCTGGGGAGTACGGTGGGTGAGGTAAAACTTCCCACCCAAGCTCTGACAGTTTCTAACGGGTCCGCAAGGCAGTGTGAGGCCTCGGCGAGAGAGTAAGGTACCCACACATCGAGGTTGCTCACAAATCCGAGCTCTTTTATAACCCCGTGAACGGTTGAGACTGATTTTTTGATTATTTCAGCTATTTTCCTAACTGTTGCACAATAATTAAATCTCTCACCTTTCGGATCTGGGATCTGGTAGCGTTCATTACGGAGAAGTCGTCCGTAGAAAATCTTTTAAACCGTATCTGGCAAGTTCTTTCATTTGGTACGTTTTCTTCATAAACAGACTTAATTTTTCGGCTGGTTTCAGCAGCCGTTTTTCCTTTTGGGAAATAATACAGCATAATATGCTTAAAGTGTTCTTTTTCATTCATTTTGTCCACCTTTTAAAACTTTTTTTTAAAACGCTATAACCACGTAACAAGAAAGAGAACACAAGTAAACAATAGTAAACAGTTTAGAGAAGGGGTGAGAGGTCATGAGAAGTGACGTATGGTGAACTAACGAATTAACCGAATGAACTTTCCGAACAACCCGATACATATGAAACCAATGTGGAACAACAATTCTAAATTGTGATTTCCTCACATATTGCTTTACAGCTTAGCAAATATTTCAAATTCTATTAAACGTTTAAGACCATACAAATTTCGTTCGTATGAACGACTTATTTATGAACAACTTATTGTAGGTGTTCACAAAATTGGAGACAAGTCGTGATTTAAATTGGAACACATTGCAATTTGGTCTCGAAATTTCGTTTATCATTATACCGGAAATATGAAATGTAAATGTAAAAATGTAAAATTTCACCAATTTACAAAACCACAAAAAAAAAAAAAATAGAAAAAAAATAATAAATAAACACAATCTTGAGGTGACATTTCACTGAATCGGTGGAATTTTTCGATAGAGCCAGTACTGAATTGTGTACTGTGTTTACATGTTTGTGAGTACCGCCTTAGTACCAGCATAATGTTGATTGCGTTTTCCACTCTGGGTACTGTGTACATAACAGAAACACCCAGTATTACAGTTGTACATGTGTTACTTTGCCAGTACAGGACATAACGAACGTGTATACATATGTGTATTTGAACCAGGGACCTAGCGGTTGTGTAATGATTATATAAATAATTTTAAAATATTTAATTGCTGATCTTTATTATATTAATGAAAAATAATTTTTGTTATAAAAATTAATTATAATAATTATTTTGGAGTTGTACAACAAATATTGAAAATTGAAATTATTAGACATGGGTTGTATTTTGGAAAATCACAAATAAATCAAAAAAATCAAATTAAAAATCGAAGAAATGATTGATTTTGATCAAAAATTAAAAATAAAAATCAATCTTTGATCAATCTTTGATTGTTATTTTGAAAACACGAATATAAAATGTGTAAAAATTAATATCTGTCAGAATTAGAGCCTGTAATTTGATACGGAAAAAACGTGATAACCAGAATGAAGCGTCAAAGACACAAAGAATCTTTTGTTTAATGAATTTTTAAATCGATTGCCCATCTGTATGGCTGATAAATGACGTAAATCTTTATAAAACTTGTAAAATGTTCAAACAGCCCAATATTTTGTTAGACCAGAGCCGGGGTTTGTAAATGTACCATATCGGCTAACACCTGTTGGCATCTCCAATAAAAATTGACTGATTTTTAGAAACTCAAATTTATCACTGTAACGGCCCTAATTTTTGACCAATTTTTGTTTGAGAAAAACAGATCAAGTAACCAACCCTCCCAATTATGTACCCTATGCTTTTGCACCAACGAAAGTGATGTTGGGTGAAAGTGTATGTAAGTCAGATCACTTGACTGAAATTTCGTTTTTTTTTTATTTTCCCATATTATTATCTTTTCCAGAAAATATTTGTAATTAAATGAGGTTATGCATGTTTTCAACTATACTTCTGTGAAACACATCTCAAATTTAAGTATGATTTGACTCTATTTAAGCGAATATTAACGTTTTATAATTTTTATTTCCTTGCCTGAGATAGTATAAAAAATTGATTTTTATTTTTTATTTTTAAAAATAAAAATTAATGTTAATTTTTTTTTTTAAATAAAAATTAATCTTATTTTTTTTTGATTTTTGTGATAAAAATCAATATTAATTTTTGATTTTTAAAAATAATCAATTATTATTTTTAAATTTTATAATGAAACTCTGAAATAGTTGTTGTAATTAGTTTTTGAAATAAAAATCAAAAACAATTATTATAATTAATTTGTTGTATTACAAATCAAAAATTATTAATATAATAAAAAATACACACTTATAAAGTACATTGGAACACGAACAGTTTCATATATTTCATGTATATGTACGACACTACCATCTCAGTGATTTTTTAGACAAAAGTTAACCCAATAACTGTTATTTGCGATACTTGGTTAGAACAGTAAATAACGTCACTCGACACCTGATTAGTGCCGTAAAACTTGTTCTTTTTGATGAAGTTCACATGCGTTATCTTGGTGCCTGAAAAAACTAAAAGAAAAACCAAAACAGTAAAACCAAGTATCATAACATGCCATTAAAAAGTGCTTGCTATCTGGCAATTTACGGAAGATATGAAAAAAGTAAATAACATCGAAAGTGATCGATGCTATTTATCTTCAATCAAGATCTTAATTTTTGAACCGTAAACATATTCAGTAAACATTAAACCACAAAAAGCACCAATTTGGAAATTTTCAATACACCATATGCCAAAAGCTAGATGTGACCCAGAGAAACAAATGAATTTTTGAATCCTTTGTATTTGAATTACCACTCTGTATCATCAGTCTACATCATCACTCACTCTACATCATCAATACTGCTGTTCCACATTGTTGAAATAATATTTGTAATAGTTGACGCTTTATTACTTGCATTAACTACCGAATTTCATTAGCTACGTTCGTAAATGTCATCACAAAAATAAGCGTCTAAATTCTTTTCTATATAAACTAAAATTCCTTCATAAATTTCCATGCGGAACGAAGTTCATTGAAAATATCGGAACTTTCTGGATATTAAAACGAAATGCCATATATATGTACATAACTGTGATCCATAGTAAGCAATTTTTCGATTTATTAAAAAATTTATATTATGACACTAACTAAGGGGATTTTCGTTATAATCCTTGTATTATTTTCGAAGTACTGATATCAATTTTTCTGCATAATTATTCATAAATGACAAACAGAATTTGGCATAATATTTTGGTCACTTCCAGTTCGCGACTTTTAGTGTTCCCGTCATAATGTCAATGCTGTATAAATGCAGAAGTAAACTGAGAATGAACTATTCAGAGTACTACTAAAAGGTTGACATAGTGAGAGAATGTAGCGACACTTTGAACTTTATTTTGGACCCAAAAGGAGTTGTGACTACACTTGATATTGTGGTAAGAGCGATTTGTAAGGATGGTTAAAGGTTATGCTTTTTGGAAATGTATACATATCGAAATGTAATTTTTTGATAATATCATATGATATGCATATGGACACTGCCCTGTTGTTAGATTAGATCATAAAGCTGTCTTAGGAAATTTATTATGCCTAAGCATTACATCAAATTTCGAAATGAATGTACTATGCACGCATTATAGCGAGGATTCAAGTGAGTCCATATATTTATTTCAAATAAGTTGAGTTTTTCGTAAATAAGAGGAAAGCCTTTTCCAATTTTAAGGAATTACGCTTTATGACAATTGATTTCAGAGATTTGTTTTAAAGTAAAATTGGATTGGAGGCGTTAAAACTGCAATTTTGCTGTTTCGATGGTGGCAACACCTCTTAACTTTGAAAGGCTTTTGATTTTATTGAGCAGGATTATCATTAGAACTAACATATTTGTACAGGCCAATGTGGGAAAGTTAAATTTCTACATAATACCGATATTGTTCTTCAAAACTCTTGACAGTAAACGAGAACTTTCACATGTTTTATGAAGATTTAAGCTACTGTTCGTAAACGATTCCTTCGTGTGTCATTTATTCCATTGTATTTGTACTTATAAGTCATTTTATATGAATTACATTGTGATGGGTGCAGCAAAAAAGGATTTCGTTTGAATTGTATTTTTAATATATATTTTCCATATTTTATTATAGGGCCTGCCTATTTTGCTTTTATCGGCTCTTTTAATTTAAAGCTACTGGTAATTAATAATCGCCAGACAGTGCTGATAATATTTTAATTAAAAAGTCATGCCAAATGTATCGGCTAAAGTGTCCTTAGTAATTAATTTTATTTTCAAATTTCGTCAGCTTATATTTAAATATAACGGTTTTCTTAATCCTATTTTCTTGTATCCTAATTTCACTTTAGCATAGATATATTCATGCATAATATTCATATTCATACATACTCATACATAAATTGAGTGAACTTTATCTTAGGGATGGTACAAACTTAAAGGGTGGTAAACCAAGAAGTTCAGTACACCCTCACCCTTAAGAAAAAAATTATTTTAGAAGAAAATAATTTTTAGGAACATATGTACTTATGTTTATGTTTGACATTATTATGTATAAAAATTCAGTGTTTCTCAATAGAATTCGATTTCTTTAATAAGTTATTATATTTTTTTGTAATATTTCCAATATCTAAAATAGAATTTACTTCATCAGTTTTTATTACTTTATAAGGATCATGATAGCGTGCTTGAATTTTTTTTCTGTTTTTAGATTTTACCAAAACTAAATCACCTATATTTATGTTTAATGGATTAATTGTAATTCTCACATCCCTTTACTCGTATCGCTTTTGATTTTTCGAAATATTTTTTTTGCTTTATTCAAATAATACTTTAATCTCGCGCGTAATTCAATGTTGTATTCATCTAAGTTATAAACTGTTCTTTCATTTGTTGTTAAATTATTTGTTGTCAATTCATATGGTGTATAACCAATATCTATGTGAGGTGTAGTATTGTATGCAAATGCAAAATATGGAATCCAGATGTCTCATAAATCATTTTTACAAAAATTATATAAAAATTCATTAAGTGCTCTCTGATTTCTCTCTACTGAACCAAGTGTTTCGGTAATTTACGTACTTCAAAAAATTTACGTAAGATTTATGCTTCTGTCTGATTTCAGGACTCTGAAGTGAAAATAGTTTAATATTAATTGTTCAACAATTATTCTTGCTACAGTTTTAGCATATTTTGTCCATCGGGTATGCGATAACGTATTTTATTCAATCATATTGCATAGTCAAAATATGTCGGTAGCGGTTAGACAAACTCATAGGTCCAACTGTATCTGTATCTTGTTGTTGATGTGCCTGCTATACATTTTTTTTTTTGCATGTCTCGTTTGCTTATTCATTATGCATTGTTCACAGCTTAATATGTGTTGTTTAATCATTTTTCTCAAGTTTTTCCAAATATGTCATTGCTTCAATTTTAAAATTGTTGTTTTCACTCCTAAGTGCCCTCCATGAGTACAATTATAATAATCATCAATTAATCTCATTTGTTTGTCTTTGCAATTCATTCATTGTACAAAATTATTTTCAAATTAGTATTATTCTTCTCTTGTAATTTATTAAATATTGTTTTTAGTTCGTCTGTGGCCACAACATATTTATGTAAAACTGGCTCATTAATTTTTAATTTTTGCATATATGACGTCAACTTCTCCAAAATCAGCATTGTGTTTTATGGATTATCACTGCATTTTACTATAATTTCGTTTTAATTTATTTCCATACCGAAAAGGACATTTGACGACAGTCTTGGTATTGAATATTGGTAGCGAAATCAAAGTAGACGTTTTCAAGATTCAAAAAGGACCAAAGCATTTTGCTTCCTTTAAATGTTTTCAGATGAGTGGTTTCGAATTATTCAAAAAAATCTAATTTTCTGGCATTAAAAAAAAAAAAAAAACAGAAAGTGGTTGTACAAATTTCATATTAACTTAACAAAATATTATGAATGATTTGCATAACATGAAAACTTATATTGTGAAGGAGAGCTATGTCCGTCTGTCCGTTTGTATGTCTGACTAGCTGGTAGACGTGGTAAATGCTGTAAATCTTAATGGAACCTATTAAAACTTGGCATTGCCTAATAATTTATCAGATAGATGGTTATTGTAAGTGAGCAATATCGGGCCATCCCTTCTCATATCTCCCATACAAGTTGACAGATTTTCGAAATTCAATTTTTGCTCTGTAACTCCTCACTCATAGACTGCAGTAACTAAATCCATTGTCCAGGTTGCCGCTTTGAAATTATGCCTTTTGCTTAGACGTATCCGGCGATAGACGAGGCAACCTACTTCCACTTTCATAGGGTAATTTTTAATTTATAAGAACACTAAACACAAGATTAATGAAAGCCTCTAGACTAAAGTATTGTGTTTTCTTTTCAAAAATATAAAATGACCTATATGGATATGGTAGTATCGGAAGTGTTACGCAAATGGCCCGTAACTTTGGTTACTGACCGCACTTGTACCAAAGATTTTGTATACGAAGCAGCCAATGGCGAACGGGTTGAGATCATGAAGGGTGATTTAGTACGAGCATCCATGTGCGCTGTACAGAAAGATGCAAAATATTTTGAGAATCCTGATGTTTTGAATGCGGAACGTTTTAGTGAGGAGAATAAAGCGTCAATAGATAGTGGCACCTATCTGCCTTTCGGTTTGGGTCCCAGGAACTGCATTGGTGAGGGTTTCTCTGACTTTATTATAATTTATTTGATAAGGAAACTTAGTATGTCTGTTGTTATTGCAGGTAATCGTTTTGCTTTATTGGTAATTAAAGCTTTTCTGTTTTACTCTATACGTGACTACCGTTTGGAAGCTTCACTACAATCCTGTATCCCTATGGAACTATAGAAGAGTAATATGCGTTTGACACCAATAACTGCTTTGCATGGTTAATGCATGAAAGAAATACACGTAAAAGCTTTTAGTAATGGCTTTCTAATAATCGTACCAATTTCAGTGTCTATGGCACCTTTGATAATGGTGATCCCATTTTCTTCCTACGCGATTCTGATTCTATTAAGGCCATAACGATTAAGGATTTTTATTATTCTTCATGAGATCATTTCTGCCCATGCATGACGGGAAGTGGCTCGATATGAAAAAAGCCCTGAGTCCCGCTTACACTGGCTACAAAATTTGGTAAATATTTGAATTAATGCTCAAATCCATTAGCGATAATATGATCTATGGAAAAACAAAAAATTGGTGGCGATAATCGAGGTTTTGAACTAGATGTTAAAGATTTGGACATTCTTTTAACAACCGATATAATTGCATCGTCCGCATTTGGTTTGCAAGTGAATTCCTGTCGCGAGAAAAATGACAAATTTTATACGAAATCAAAAATCTGATGAAATTCACGCTGTAGTCACAAATAAAAGTTATGTTTATGTTGCTTGTACTAAAAATGAGTGGATATTTTATTATTATATCGTATTTTTGTGTTCTTTATGTGGGACCACATACAAACTTATGTTAAAAATAAACACTAATGATATAAGATATTAACCTTTGGCTTGGATGACTGTTGAAATATTGGAAAGTTTATTAAGCTACATATGATCGGTGTTGCCATAGATTCATGATCAAAAATGCAGACATGTTTGCAGGCCACTTAAAATTAAAATGTAAAAAACAATTTTTTTAAATTATTTGTAGTTCAGATTCGGTTGAAGAATTCATGTCAATATAACTACATATAATAATGTCAGGGTGAAAACTAGTGAAAGAGCAAGCTGATGAATCACAACTGGAAGTTTTTGACAGAAAAATATTCCGGAAAATATATGGACTCATTATCGTTACGGAAAGTGTCGGCGTTAAACGATTAGTGGGCTGAGCGAGCCGTATAGCGGCATAAACGTGATCAAGGTCTGCAAAATATAGTGATTACAATGGTTGGTGATGTCGAACGAATGAGTCCGAAACCTTCAGTACGAAAAGTTTTCGATTCAATGGGAGACGCAGAAGAATGTTACCAATATTCCATTGGATAGACCAGGTTTTTCAAATACTGTCACAAAAAGGTGTGACGATTTGGAGAAGAATCGCAGAAAACCGAAGAGTATGGGATTATTGTCTAAATGCGGCAGATGTTAGATAAACGGTGAAAAGACTACACAATTGTACGGCCCCCGTGGATATGAGGAAAAACCTATAAAATCTATTGCTAGATTCATGATATTCCCGTTGTAGGTGAGTGAGCCATAATTAAATGAGGATACCAAAAATCCACCCCCAGACCGAATAGTTGAAGTTAGAACAATAAATTTGTGCAAATTAGCTGTCCAACTAAGGTAAACGTCAACTAAGATTGAAACTAATTGAACTTAAAAAAATGGGCAACAAAACGTATAAATAGGATCCACTTTGACTATAAAATTTGATAAGTAGAGATTCGATCGAAATTTTTAACAAATGCGCTTATTTTTCGCTTTCAGTTTTTAAACCGATATGTTTAGTAAAGAATATACTGAGCAGAGCCGAGTACCATGAAGTATCGTAAGGAAAATAATGCACAGAGTCCCGATTTGATAAATCTTTTAATGGCTTTAAAAATAAATCTTTAAGGCTCGCCGCATAATCCATTCTTCAGACGCGACCAAAACTTATCATCGTGAATGCTTCTGATTCTACAATTTCAGATTTATCCACTGTAATTTGATGCTTACTTTCAATAAATTACAATGAAAGATTGACCTTATCTTGAACTCGAATTTTTGAATTCTCAAATAGCTACCTTATTACAATCGATATCACATATGCGAGTTTTTACTTTTCACATCAAAAAACTATTTCTGTGTGTATGGACACAGGTATCAAATAAAAGGTTAGTGAAACAATATTTTATTGGAGTTTGCTTCGCTCTACCCTTTATAGCAGAAAATATCAATTTCACAGCGAAGTGCTAAATTTGTGTTCAACAATTTTACACGTGGAAAACATAAGGCAGACATATTGTACATCAGTGTGTTAGAAATTGTATTCGTGGAAGACTTTTTGAAAAGAAGTGGTTTCAACTCAGTTTTCGTAATATAAAATGATACTTTATAAAAATTTTGCATTTACGAAACTGAAAGCAAAAGTAGAGATTTATTACTAGCAATCCCAAAACCCTCGAAAAACTTTCAAATATTCCCAAAAATTTGATTTTTAGTTTAATTGCTGCATTTGCCCTATTAAAAGCCGGTTAGAACTATACCATAAAAACCAGGTTTTTTACCAGTGGTGCGTTTCTGAAAGTAAATATTTCAATTAAAAATAAATCGTATTCCGTAGGTTCTGGTTTTCGTAAAAATGCAAATTTAAAAAAAAAATTGCTTTACAAAGTCCATTGCGAAGTTAGCTTTCAGACAAATATATCAAGTTTGACAATTTTTTTTTTTAATTATAACATAAAGTAGGTAATTTTTGCTAAAAATCGTTTTTTTTTAAATTAAGATTTCTAAATTTATTATTAGAATTATTTAGAAAATACTTAGAATTTTGTTATTAATATAACAAGAAAGTTTCAAAAAAATGAGAAAATTTGTTTCTGCTATTAGCAAAAAACGAGCTAAGGTAGGGGGAAAAAACAAAAAAAAAGGTTACTTTAAAAGTTGAATAACTCCTAAAGTATAAGGGACAAAACATGCACAAAGTAATATTTTTTAAGATCCCTACTAGAGAATACATACATATTTTTATTTTAAATTTTTTATTTATTATTTTATTTTTTTTTTTATTATTTTAAAATTTTCAAATTCCCCAGGTGCCCTACTTTGGGGCATTGTAGCCCAGTCCCCTTTAGAAGTATAAGGCCTACATTTAAAACATAATCTCCACTACAGCTCTACTACAGCCATATGAAAGTTCATCGAAATTGGACAACGCATTTAGAAACTGCAGATTTATTTAAATTTTTTCCAAAACCACCCACTTTGTGACGTTTAAAAATCCAACTGTATCAGATCTCCTGTCTTGCTGCACAGCGCAAAATTCTGTTCAATGACGCAAGCATTTCTTCGAGAAAAAAGTCTGTATGACGATATCGATGCACATACAAATCAGTGATTGCGTCGTCTGCATCATGAAAGAAGAGGTAGATGGCTTAAACGAGGATGACTAAAACCTGTTTGGAAGCGGCGCGCTTTTCAAATACTGTTGAAACTTGGTTGACAAATTGGAGATGCAAAATTGAAGACCGAAGAGACTGGAAACCTACGGGTGGCACATAACACGTATATATTACAGTTTTTGTAACCTTTTAAGATAGTGGGTTTTTGAGAACCCTGACATCCTGATTCCAATGTCAGACTCAAGAAACTCAGAAGAAATTAGTTGAAAAGTGGCGGAGCATAACATTATTAACGACATCTCGAGGCAAACAATATGTTAAAGAAGCCTTTTTAAAATATGATAGCCAAATTTAAACAAATGGTTATAGCGTTAATAAGAAAGCCGTTTAGTGAATTTCAAAACCTTTATTTGTGGGCTATCCGAAAATAGGGATATGTTAAAAGCGGGTGCATTAAAATTTTAATTTGTTCCTTTCCAATATACAGGTTAACTGGGAACTTTAAGAAAAAACATTTTTTAGTGAGTCCTTCAAATTTCGAATCATTTTACTGGGAGCCTCAATATCTTAAATATTCCCATCTCCTCTTCCTCTTCTTTGCGGTTCTTGCCAGACCTATTTTGATTTCACTCTGTCCACTTAATATTTGTCAGGTATTGTTTATCGTTAAAATGATGAAAAATATCTGTATGTCTGGATAATGCCTCTACTGCTCTACAAAGAATTGACGAAATCGACGAAAAGCAAAAGTTTTTTTCTGCTAAATTACCGATAAAAGCTTTCGAATGAATGAAAATGGTCGAAAACACTCGGCATATTGTTGAAGCGATAAACTTAGAATAGAACATCGTTTTTTAACGAATTATAAAGAATGCGAACGAGATTGCCCCCGTAGTCAGTTTCGAAAGCAACTTGGAAGTGTGCAAAATAATTTTTGAAAATCAAATCAATACAGTAGAAACTAAGTTGAAATTGTGCTATTCACAAGTGTAAAAGTGTTAAGAAAATAAAATAAAAATGTGGGTGGAATTTGCGATATTACTATCGATCGTCTTGTACCTTGTCTATCGATGGGCTACCGCCAATCATAACTTCTTTAAGGAACGTGGCATTCCCTATGCCAAGCCTTTGCCACTTGTTGGCAATTATCTGGATATGATTCTGCGGCGCAAATCCCTGTTTGATATAGTAATTGATATCTACAATAAACATGATGGCAAGTGAGTACGATTTGGGTTTGGAACTGTTACGCTTATTTAATTAAGTACCCACCATATGCTCGTAAGCACACCAATAAGAGTAAAATGGTTTACAATGAAGCGTAAATCTTCAGCATGACAAAGAACATAAAACTTAGCTTAAATGAAAGAATGAGAGAAAATGGGAATCACTTCATCATAACAGAGATGTAGGCAACGATGGCTTAAGTTCTTCAGAGGTCAATCTGATATCTCTATTTAGACCCTCTGGGTCGAATATTAATTGATGTTTAATAATAAAAATAAAATATTGTCTACAAAATTTACAGTATTTACAATTACATTTTTTGCAAAACTCATGCAGAAAAGTATGATAAGTTTTTCTATATTTTAACAGCTCCAACGAATTAAGTTTAAATCATTTATCAAACTAATAAATATCAGTAGCAGTTAATGAGCATTATTGCGTCGGCATAAAACGGTGTCACAGGAGCGGTCTTTTGTTTAGAAAAAAACCAAAATGGACGGTGCTAACTTAGGCGAATATGGTTAGATGAATTTTTGGCGAAAAATTCGCGAAGATGCGGTGTGAGATGAAGTATTATAAAACAAACAAAAAAAAAAAAGACAGAGTTTGCCGCTTTTAATAGTTTCACTCTATCGACTCAGAGTACTCATAATATTCCTTGTTGACGGTTAGACCCGGCAGAAGAAACTCATAATGCACAATACTGCAATAGCCGAAGAAAACTATCAGCATAAACTATACTTTTTAGCACATTTGGCGTGATATTTTCGACCTTAATTCACCTATGGGACGATATCACTCGACTGGTCGATTGTTTCTGGATCACAAGCATAGATTCGAGTCTGGTTTCCGTAATAATGCATTTTAAGTATAACATATGTATAATGTTGGTACGCAAAAATCATCTCTTCGCAGATTTTTAAGACGACGGTTTTTTTTTCGAAAAAGTTGAGTATTTTTGGTACCAGAAGGCATTTGACGCATCTGAGGCCCAAAATACGAGTATATAGAAAATCATTCCAAAATATTGTTGTATATGTGTGTAGATACAAAAGTCGGTTAAATTGCCTTATTTTGAAACGAATTTACTTGTTAAAATAGTTTATAAAAAGTACAGATAATATGTTACTGTTATAAAAAGCTTATTGGACAGCTTTTTATTATTACAATAGAAACTATTATTTAGAAACCTTATTTACAATAGAAACTATTATTCAATAGCGGGAAAGATAAGATAAACAGGTTATTGGCATTGAATAGGATTATTTATTTGCTCACATAATAGCCAAATCACATTGGCTTGCAATGTGTCTCGAGTATGACCACAATTCCAGATTTTCAATTCTTCGATTTACAGGATCTTAATACTAATACTACTATTTTTGGACCTTTAACGGTGAGTATGTTATGAAAGGCTTTGGGAAAGAGTGACAAAATGTGGACATTAAGATCTATAGAAACTATATGGAAATTCTTAAAAAAGTGGCAAATTTTGTCAGACTGTGATTTTATACACATATTTTAAAATAACATAAAACCCCGTAATTTATTGATTATTTTTAATTAATAATTTTTTATGGTAACATAAAAAAATATTTTTCTTATGAGTGTTTAGTTAAAAATCAGGCATTCTACTCAAAATCTATACTACTCTGATAAACTTGAAAAGCAAATTCAAGTAACATTTAAAAAACTTGGTCATTTTCGAAATGTTCGTGGAAAGTAAAACATATGAGAGCGGTCCCAAAACTAGCCGACCAGACGTTAAGATGCTGCCATTTTTGGTCAAAATTGGCATCCTTATAAAACACATGTTTTAAGTTTCAAGGCGCCACGTTGCTTGTTATTTTGTATGAGTAATCAAAAGTAAACGAACTAAGTGAATTTGTAAACGTGGAAAAAGTTGGTTACCGTTATGTAATTCAATATTTCCATTTGAATGGTTCCAGTCCAACCAATATTAAAGCCGAGCTAGATTCTACTCTGGAGGAGTCTGTTCTTTCATTTAAAATATAGCAGAGTTTAAACGAAGTCGTATGAGCTGCCAAGACGAACACCGTACATCAATTGATGTGACCTGGACACGGTTAAGAAAGTCCACAAAATGGTATTGAATGATCGTCTGCTGAAGGTGCGAGCTTGCTGAAATGAAAAATTTGCTATACATCTTTTATTGACCGAATATTCAAAGCATGCCGTGCATGCTTTCAACAGAGCAAAAACAGCGTCGTGAAGATGTTTCTGTAGAAAGTTTGGCAATGTTTCACCGCAATAAAGCCGAATGTTTGCATCGATTTATAACCATGGATGAGACATGGGTCCTCCACTCACACCTGAAACAAAGGAACGGTCAAAGCAGTGAACTAGAATGGGAGGATCGTGTCCGAAGAAGACGAAGATGGTTTCATTTTCAGGCAAGGTCGAGGCGTCCGTCTTTTTGGGATGCGCATGGAATTACTTTTATTGACTATCTTCAGAAAGGAAAACCATCAACGTCATCAAATATTATGCTGATTTATTGCAGTGTTTGGATGATGAAATTATGAAAAAGACCGCATTTGGCAAAAAAGAAAGTGTTGTTTTACCTCCCTCGAACTATTTTCTATTTGCAAACTTGAAAAAATGGCACGGTGGTAAAAGACTTGCGAACAATGAAAAGGTGGAGTCTGCGATTGATGGCTATATTAAGGTCAAACTTCTTACTATAAACAGAGTATAAAAGCTATTGAATATCCCTGAAAAAAGTGTATTGGGGGCAAAAGGAGATTATGTTAAAAAATAATGAAAATTTTTCCCAACTTTTTTTGTGTCTTCTTTCTTATTTCAGCTTGCTTTGGGACCGCCCTCATACTTTCGGACATATGCCGCAATATTTTCCCCAGAAAACAACGATCAATAATATGAGCATCTTAAATTTGATAGCTTAATTAAAAAAATATAAGTGTACTCGTATATACAATTAATGTACGAGTATATCCAATCTATAGTACTACTTTGTAAAATGTGTTTCTTTGAAAATCGCTGTTACTACTGTTAGTAATATAAAATCAATATCCTCTTAAGAAGTTGCTTCAAAAGGCACTTGCAAAAATTAACGTCGTTTTGCCTGCTTGTTTTTGAGTTACAACGCTTCAAATGATCCTACTTTTGATCACGCAAAAACTAGGGTTATGCTGACAGTTCTCATCGATTATCGAAGTATTATGAATTATGAATTTTTTCTGCCGACGACGGTATTCGCAAAAAGAGCCCGGATTTATTGATAGATTCTGGCTGTTTTCCAAATCAAACGAGCGGCTCAGGCGACATGATTCTGAATCCATTCTGAGTATTGCAAATAAAGTTGGCGTAAGTGCATTGTGTCCTAGAGGAGGAATACTTTGAAGCTTTTGAAGGTTTGGAGCTTTTGAAGGTTTCTTACTTTTCGGACACAATGTTATATATAATATACACTTTGCACCAATTTCGTTTTTTAACAAAAAAATATAAATAAATAAATAAATACAAATAAATAAATAAATAAAATATGTAAATTTTTTTATTTCATCGAATTTGGGGAAATACCTATGTAAAGATGTCGGTTACGATAAGTTGTTTTGATTTTTTTATTATCGGTGGTCGTCTTTATTAATTTTCTTTAATTTGTTTACGATTTTGATTATCGTCAAAAATGCTATCGGTGTTTCTACAAAAATGGCCAGCGTATTTGAACAAAATAATTATAATGTTAAGTTGTTTTTAACCATTATCGGTTTATTACTGTGGTTTAAAAACCAATCGCTTATTGAACTTTATCTATCTTGCAGACAAGATAAATTTCTTACAATACAAAAAATACTCGTTATTGTCATCTACGTTTGTAATCGTTTTGTTGATAATACAAGGGGGTCCGTGAGATAACACAATCGTTCACAGTTAATTTCGTATCAATATTTTGATTCGGTTGGTTTTGCAATTTCTATTGAGATCGAGAAGAGGTGAAAGCCCAAAATTCCCATCATAGAATGGAGGGCGAGCTGCATACATTCAGAAGCCCTCAGAATTAAGGATCAAAGCGAGGATCGCTTTGATTATAATGATTCATTTGCATTTTTTTAATTATTGTTTTGTTGCTATCACTGCCAGTGTGTTCAGAACACAATGAAACAGTGTGTTCAGATAAAGCTTTGTAAATTTTCAATCTGTTATAACTTGATGCGCGGTAAATAAAATATACTTTTTTTAATGTAATGTCAATAAGAATAATAAGCGAAACGTAATTTATTAACTTAAATAAACACCCAGAATGAAAGGGTGAATGTGCAGTAACAAATAAATACTGTGCAATATTGAAATTCAATGCGCACACACAAAGGCGTTGGGCAATGTTAGTACTATATCATATTAAATAAGATAGGAACAGCTGAGCTGATTTACATTACTTTAACCCAACGTCCTTCCGCGTTGATACAAGCGCATGCGGAGTGCCAGAAGGGGCGAGATAAATCGCTAGGTTTTTATCATGAAATGCTGAACTTAACTTTTATAACTTACTGGTTTCCGCTTAATAATTACAGAACAGCATTGATATTTTAACAAATCTGCTACTTTGAGTGTCAGGTACCCCATATGAGAAGTTGCAACGCAAACCATTTTCATTTGCAGAACTAAGTTTAATAAAATTCCGGCGCTTGTTAAATTATGCCGAATTTAGTACAATTGTGTTAAAAATAAGAATTGATGGTATCAGAGAGAGTGGGATCATCGACTTTTTCACACTTTTCCAAATATTACGGTTTAGTGCAGTTAACTACGCTCTACGAATTATGATTTAGAGCATAACAATTGAATTTCTACAGGGCGTGGCAATGCGCCGCATTTTCATTCTAAGAACTAATTAATTAAATGCATGATGTGCGACAAATTTGACCAAATGCAGTGTAACTGCTTGAAAGATATAAAGCTAGAAATACATGGATTGAATCGGTTATTTGTATTGAAGTTGTGGTTGCATGGACAAGTTTTCTCAAGCTTTAGCAAGACTCACGAATTAGGATTTATAAGCAAAATTTGAATTTCGGAAAATCGGTAAATTTGTTTGGGATATGCCAGAAGGAGCGCAATGCGGTCTATTTTCGTTTTCGGAATTTATTTTAGCAAACTTTTAACGTGTAACAAACAATTTCGACCAAATTTAATGTAACTAGAAAAATGATATGAACCTAAGAAGATTTGGGTTAATATAGAAGGTATAGGAAGTCTAGAAAGAGAGTGGTTAACTGATCTATTTCTTGAAAATTTAGCAGTCATTATAGAGCAATACAATGGATCGTGTGATTGTGAGCTCGAACCCTGATACAGATACCTGTCTTTCTTTGAGTTGCGGCCACCTAACGTGCTGACAAACACGTTAAGCAATCGACATCGTTAAGCTGTAGATCCCATTCAGTGAGTTTCAAAATATAAAGCGGGTAAGTTTACTGAATGTGAGAAGCTTGAAAAAGCTTTCGGGTTTGTTCTTGTAATGGCAATAGGTCAAAATCATGTCTCCGGAGCGTTCTTTTGATTTTAAGAAATAGCTTGAAAACACAAGATGCTAAATCAAGCTAAATTCATGTTCGTGGACCGATGCAAGTTGACATTTTGGCGGAAACTAACAAAGGACCAATGCAGTGTGAGATGATGCATTGTCTTGGCGCAAAAAGCCAGAGTTGTCTACCAGAAATACAGCCCATTTTAGCGAATAGCTTTAGGCAAATGAGGCATTGCTCTCAAATATTATAATATTCCTTATTGACAGTGTGGCCGGATCGGTAGAAGTTCATAATGCACAATACCACCATAGTAGGAAAATATTGTCAATATAACCTAATTTTTGAGCAGCTTTACATATTTTGGTTTTTTACCGTCTTGGTTTACTTTTAGTGCAATATTCACTCGGTTGGTCAGTTGTTTCGGAATCATAACTACAGGGTATCCGTCGGGAAGGTGTACTACTTTGTTTATAATTTTTGATTAAATGAAAGAAAATGGATCATATATTGATAAATGTTTTACTTAATGTCGGCAATTATTTCATTACATTCTCACACATTTCAAGCTGTATTTCATTAATTTCATCACGAATATTTTGTTTGTGTTGCTCAAGCGTTTCTGGTTTGTTTGCATAAACTTTGCTTTTCAGATATCCCCACAAAATGAAACAGTCAAATCCGGAGCAGTGAAATCAGGCGACCGTGGAGGCCAATCAATCGCCGAACGCGCAAAACACTTGTCTTATTTATGTCTCACACAAACAAACTAAACATACTGCGTGGATAAAACCGTCAACATATCTTCGAGACGAGTGTACCAACATAAAAAAAAATAATAATAATCGAAAGTCGAATGTACGTAGCCCGCACACGGGCTACGAGGGAACACACCTCATATTTGAAGTTTGTGCGTTATTTCTCACATTGAAAATACAAAGTGCAGTAAAAAGAAATACATTATTTATGCATTATCATGCAGATCAAATTTATGTCAAATATGCGCCGTTTTGTTCGACAACTTGTTGCCATTTTGAGGGTGATTCCATTATGCCTCTCTCAAAGAAAGCTTCATCCGTATTGGTGAAAAAACTCGATTTTCACAAACTTCTCTTGAGGTGAATTTTGCAACAGCAAAATCATTTCCTATAAAGAAAAATATGTGGCAATTGCCTGATGCCAGGTCCGGACTATAAGGTGGATGCATAGCTTGCGCATCTTCTAACGAGCTACCAACAATTTGTGTAGCCTGACGTTGACCTGGTGGAACGCAATACCTCTCTTATTGGCCAAAGCTGTTCCAATTGTTGATAGTACAGATCCAATTAAGAGTTTGGCCGCAGGACAGCAGTTTATGCCAAATAATTCTACCAAACATACCTAAGCGTTCCTGACCATCAGCCTTGGCTTGGACATTTGCTTCAGAAGCTTGATTCACGGGGTTTTTATGGTAATTTATGTGGCAAGTGTTTGCAAACGGTTTTCGTATGACGGTCTATTGCTTTATCGACATTTTCTACAATTGGCATCAAAGAACGTGGCCCATCTTTAACATAAAATTTACAGAAACGGAATTTAAGACACCAAAACTGGGCGTGATTGGTTGATACAGTTTCAGGATCAAAAACGCTATTCAGATTTTCAGCCACTGGTGCTGTGTTTTCGCCTTTATCGAAAAAAATACGAAAATGTGAGTCATTTTCTCCTTGCTGGTATCCATCTTTAACGCACCCTTAAATAGTATTGATTTAGAGCAATCAGTATTGTCTGTGACGAGATAACTAAAACCACCTATTTTAAAAATAATGGATATCTTTTTACTATACCTTATGCATGTGCTAATTTTTAGCTTTAGGTAGTTTGTCGAAAATATTCCGATTAGTACGAAAATAAATTCATGTCATTAAAACAATTACAACATGGGCCATAATTGCTGTTACATCATCGATACTAATTTCAACATGAGGAATTACTTCGATATCTTTCAATCGAATATTTAGCACATAGTCTGTACATCTTGAGGTTGAAGAAGACAAAACATTTTTTTACGAAATTTAGTTTTACTTATTAATATGGACTCTATCAAGAGTGACACAATTCTCAGGCAGTCTCTTGTATAAAAGGATATATTAAGGCTTCAAAATACCCTTCAAATTCTTTAATGACCACAGCGTTTCATTTTCAAAGGAGCATCCATTTAAGATTTGCATGTGATTTTAGAAAAAATAGTATTCGCTGGGAAAAAAATCGTAAGAATACGTTGCTCCAATTGGAACTTCAATTTATGCAATTTTTCTGTAGCAACGTCAATTGGCACCGAAAATTGTTTTAGAGATTGAGCGATTTTTCCTTTACCGTTTGGGGTGTTCGCCTTTCCCAGCTCGTACAGCCTCGTTTAAACTCTGCTACACAATATTTTATAGTCGTATGCAAAAGTGCAGACTCCCCCAGAGTAAAATAGAGCTCGGCTTTAATATTGGTTGGACTGGGATCTTTCAAATGGAAATATTGAATTACATAACTTTGTCCATGTTTTTCCATGCTTACAAATTCTCTAAGATCGTTTGCTTTTGATGGCTCAATACAAAATACTAAACAACGTTGCCACTTTTCACAAAAATTTTGAGACCACCCTTATTTTATTTTGCAGTCTTGTAATTTTGTAAAAATTTATATTTTTTTTATTTTAAAGTATAATAAATACATCCTGTAACGATTCCTTCTCCTTATGCACTAGCGCTAATCTATAGAGTTAGTCATATTTGCCAAATTTTATTACCTTCAAATGTATTTTACTTAATTATACATAAATACATCAACCACCAATTTCTTCACATAACCGCCCTAATATATGCTGTATTTTTATGATTTTTATCGGCAACTGTAAATGTTTACTTTTTCATCCGTATTGATAATTTGCGATTGCAAATTATATACAATTATAAAGCTTTTTTTATGAGCTTTACAGCAATGTTACCAGAAGTTTGCAGCAATATGTTACCTGGCAGTGAAAAGCTAAAAAAATATTAGAACTTAATGAACTTTGCAGCAAACTTTAAATGAACTGATTTATGTGTTAAAGTGGAGATTAACATGTTTAAAAATTTAATTATTTGAAGTATATAATTTTTTTTTTGCGAAAGTTTGTGGCATCCTATCCTTTTTGCTACCAAAATCTTTTTATTTTTTTACGGATGGGACAGTACATTCTTTATCTTTTCAAAAGACAAAGTTTGCAAACGAAATATGATTTTTTTATACAGGGTGGCTAATGAATGTTCTTTCTAAGGTATTACTTAAAGATGTTCAAACAATTTCTCCTTAAGGAGCAATGCCAAAAGTGTAACAATTTCAACTCTGTATGGTTTCAACGAAATTGGGCAAATTGGCCTGTTAAAGCGAAAATTTGCCAATAAGCAAATTTAAAAAAAAAGCTACTCGTTGTGGTGCAAATTTGACTGAAACATCAATGAATTTGGTTATATCGTATGTCGTAGGCTACGAGGTGAATACTTTGGAAAATTTTGTTTTTATTTTCCCTGGTAAAACGGAAAAGGAAACCCAAGAATAAGTAAATTGTGTTTCAAACATATGTAAAACATTTGAATGGTAATTAGCCAGTGCACAAATTTTAGTCAGGTGAACTGATTTACATATACATACCTTCACCCCAGATCAGTTTTCGTTTGCTCAAAAAGGGATGGTGCGCCAGGAATGGATTGGTAAATCGCTAGAGCTAGCTTACGCGAAGTGTTTCGCTTAAAATTTGTAGGAGCACCATTGATTTTTGCGAATGTCGCATGATGTCTGAGGAAAAGGATGCTGCATACAGGGCAATGTTGCGGCAAATTCTAACGCGTGCAGTAAGGGAATGCTACAAGGAGAAGAGATGCGCACTAATTCTTTAGGCGGAAGAAGCGGTTGCGGACAGAGCGTGAGAGTGAGGAAATAGGAAGGTACAGGGATAGAGGTGAAGCCCAAAAATTTTACCAAAAGATAAGAAGTACAGTGTATGGAAAAGAGCTCCCCTTCTATAAGGATAGGGGATGGCAGCACGAGTGAGGAAATAAGCCCAATTAACGATGATGGCATAAATTGCGTAGCTCCGAGTCAAACAGAGATCAGAACAGCAGTATAGCGGCTTAAGAACAACAAATCCGGGCGCTGATGGCTTGCCAGCAGAGCTGTTTAAAACTGGTGGCGCTGAGCTAATAAACAGCCTGCATCAGCTCCTAAATACGGTTTGGCTCGAGGAAAATATGTCCGATGATTGGAATTTGAGTGTACTGTGTCCTGTGTTTAAAAAAGGCTATCCAAGTGTTTGTAAAAACTTTAAAAGTATCAGTCTTTTGCCCATTGCCTATAAGGTTCTGTCGAGTGTGATATGTGAAAGACTAAAGCCGTTTCCAACTGACCTGGTAAATCAACAACTGATCAGATATTCACAATACGACAAATTCTGAAAAAGACCCAAGAAAAACAGATCGACAAGTACCATCTTTTCATCGATTATAAAGCTGCCTTCGATAGCCCGATACGGCAAAAACTTTATAAGACCATGTCCGAGTTTGGAATTCCTGCGAAGCTTATAAGACGTAAGATGACGGTGACTAACACGAAGTCTTCAGTAAAGATAGGCAAAGATTTAAGCAAGCCTTTTTACACCGAACGAGGATTTAGGCTATCGTGCGAACTCTTCAACATACTGTTGAAGATGATTATGAGGAAAGCTGCAGTTAACACGTCTGTTACTATCTTTAATAAAAGCCATATATTACTCGCATATGCATGACATAGACATTATTGGGCGAAAACTGCGAGATGTTACTGCAGCTTTCTCAGGCATCGAGAAGAAAGCAACGAAAATGGGTCTGGCGGTAAACGAGGACAAAACAAAGTTATTGGTTTCAACGAACAAAGAATCAACCCGTTTGGGACGTTGTGTGAACGTTGACAACTATAATTTTGATGTGGTGGAAGAACTCATCTACCTCGGTTGATGAATGGTGTCAGCATGGAGATATAGAGGAGTATATTGCTTGCTAACAGATGTTACTATGGGCTAAGCAAGCGATTCAATAATAAAGCCCTCTCTCTGCAAACAGAAATCCGACTCTACCAGACGTTGGTTCTACTCGTCTTGTTATTTGGCGCAGAATCCTGGGTTATGACGTAAGCGGATGAATCAGTACTGGCAGTTTTTGAGAGGAAAATACTCCGGAAAATGTATGGACCCGTCATAGTTAAAGGAGAGTATCAGCGTCGCATGAACAATGAGCTGTATGAGCTATATGCGATATCGGCAAACGTGGTCAAACGCATTAATACACAGCGATTGCGTTGGTTGGGTCATGTTGTGTGGATGTACTCAAAATTTTCTGCGGGCGGCGTATAATAGATAAGGATGTCTATGCCAGTCGCCACCTAAGAAAAAAAGCAAAGTGCTTTTGAAGGAGGTAATCAGTAATAACAAAAAACATATTGCCGTTTATATTAATATTTGGAAATATTACGTAATTACGTCGTTTTGACAAATTTAGAAATTTTAGAAATGGGATTGGACATAAATATGCATTTAAACAACAATAATAAAAACTTTGTCCTAACTAAACTTAAGTCTTTTTTCCTTGTGAACACAGATGTATTCCTGAATGTAGAGACATATGTTGGTATGATATATGTGATGTATGTATGTTGATATATGTAGGTGCATTGGCTTTCCAAATCTTGTTCTTCAGACTAAACTGCACCAATTAGCCGTTTTTGATTTTTTATTGAAAAAAAAAAAAAAATTGTAAAAGTTTGGAGAAATTAAAAAAAATTGTTTTTAAGGAGTTGATCTTGCAAGCCGTAAGAGATAACTTGCGTGTGTTACCACGTTTTATTCAAACTTTTGGAAGAATAATGGATCGCATTTCAATCTTCTCAACGAATGCGATATTGGCAGCTCAAAAATCCCAGACACCCAACTTTAGAATCCCCAGTGAATTCCTATTATTCTTGCAGGAACCTGACTCGGAACTTAAGCTCGCCAGCATCTCAGTTATAACTGTTTGGAATTGTATCAAAATCGATCAACCAACTCAGGAACGACTCATTTATTCCCTATTTTTTCCCCAATCCCTCAATGCGAAATGGTACAATTTAACATTCATACATGCTTGATAACTTCCTCAATTATATTGTTTTAACATTAATTAACATTAATTCTAAAAATAAGGCGTTTTATCTACTCCACAGGGTTTACGGAGTTTTCGATCAACGACAACCTCTCTATTTGATACGTGATCCCGAATTGATTAAACAAATCACAATTAAAGATTTTGATCATTTCGTTAATCATCGGTCTATATTTGGTGATGACGACAATAACAATTTGTTTACTGCTTCCATGTTCATGATGAAGGACACCAAATGGAAGGATATGCGCAATACTTTGAGTCCAGCCTTTACGGGAAGTAAAATGCGTGCCATGTTCCAGCTGATGAATGAAGTGGCGCAGGGAACTTTGGCACATCTCACACAGCAGAAGCAGGTCCATACCAAAGAGGGTTTGGAACTGGAACTCAAGGATTTCATAACGCGTTTTACCAATGACATTATTGCCTCCACTGCCTTTGGTCTACAAATTAACTCCTACACCGACAAGGACAATGAATTCTACAAAATGGGCAAGGCGGTGACCACATTTACATTCAAACAGAATATGAAATTTATGATGCTTGCAAATTTCAAGAAAATAATGAAGGTAAGCACTTTAACCTAGCCTAGATAGGGAATCTAAATTAGTTTCTTATAGCTTTTAGACATTCAATTGTTTGATAAGAAATACACCGACTATTTTATGCATTTGGTCTTGGATGCTATGAAATACCGCCAAGAGAACAATATAGTCCGTCCCGATATGATCAATATGTTAATGGAGGCCAAAGGCTTGATAAAGAGCGACCATCACAAGACTGTGACGCGCGAATGGAGTGACGTGGACATTGTGGGCCAGTGCTTCCTATTTTTTTTTGCCGGCTTTGAGGCATCTGCCACTCTCACGTGTATAACTGCCCACGAATTGATGGAAAATCCAGATATTCAGGTCAAACTGCTGGAAGAAATCCAAGAAGTAGAACAACAGCTGGAGGGTAAACCTTTGTCCTATGAGGTTCTGATGGGTATGCGCTATTTGGATATGGTGGTGCAAGAATGTTTACGCAAATGGCCAGCAGCCATCACCATAGACCGCGTGTGTTCGAAGGATATAACATATGACTTGGGAGACGGTACCAAATTGGAGATAAAGAAAGGCGAATGCCTGTGGATACCGATAGTTGCCTTACATCGTGATCCGCAATACTTTGAGAATCCAATGAAATTCGATCCAGAAAGATTTAGTGAAGAGAACAAGGAACAAATTAAACCATTCACATATATACCTTTCGGTATGGGACCCAGAAACTGTATAGGTAATGTTTGGGAGAAGTTGTAAAATACGGCCGAAAATGTTAATGCATCTTTTATGTTTCAGGTTCTCGTTTCGCTTTGTTGGAGACTAAAGTGTTGATCTATTACCTAATGCGTGATTTCCAATTCGAGGCTGCCAAACTCAGCTGCATTCCTCTTGAAATTAGTTCCATTGGTTTACAATTAAAATCAAAAAATGGTTTCTGGCTTAAACTTATTGCCAGAACTTAAATGCATAATCACATTTTGTTATTAATTTTTTATGTTTCGATATAAACCAAATTTATTTTGTCTAATATTAAAAAAACCCGTATTGGTTATTTGAATAAAAATAAAAAAGTAATTTATTAACAGGATTAAAGGAATTTATTGCGAATTGCATATCTAATTAGTAAATAGCTAACATTTTGTAGGGAATTTATGACCTGTGTATGAGATATTAATGAAATTCTTTTTTATGTAAAAGTCTCATAAATGCTATTATGTATCGAATATATCCCTCAAATGTGAGCCACGGATGTGCATGAATAGATCCTGTGGTTTCTTGACTATGAGGGCGGGTATCTGTCGATTGCGCATTATACGTGTATTAACTGGCATTGACTCAAACCACTTTGATTAACAGAGCTCTCTTAAGAGAGCTGATAGAAATATTTGATATCTTTACACATATATATATAATTCTACTGTACGGGCGTTGTCAGTGAACTCCTCCTAAACGGCTGGACCGCTTGGCATAAATTTTTGTATATGCGTCTGGGTGGCGCCCGGGATGGTTTAGATTTACAATTCGGTCCAATTGGACAAAGGGGCGTGGTACCTCCCATACAAACAAAAAATTTAAAATCAATTATTTCTGCTCCTGCTTACGGTATTTGAACAAAATTTGGTGCGTAGGTTTGGTGTACATATCTTAAGTGCTACTGCAAATATGGGCGGGATTGGACAATGGGGCGTGGTACCTCCCATACAAACCATAAATTAAATATTCAATATTTCTGCTCCTGTTTACGGTATTTGAACAAAATTTAGTACATCGGTTTGGTGTACATATCTTAAGTGCTGTTGCACATATGGGCGGGATTGGACAATGGGGAGTGGTACCTCCTATACAAACCACAAATTAAAAAGCAATTATTTTTGCTTCTGCTAAAATTTGAAGGCAAAGCAACGTTTGCCGGGTCGGCTAGTAGTATATATACTAATAATGATAAAGATATCTCGATGTACACGAAATTTACTCAGCTGGTAAAAAACAACATGTAGGGTATCCCAGATAAATTTCGGAGACATATAATGAAGGTAATCTCTTTAAATAGATAACGACTCGAACATTGTATTCGGAAAACGCATTGCAGAATAGTTTCGTCAATCGGACTTATGTCAAATAATTACTATTATCTAATTAACAATATTTAAGTGTTTTCCCCAAAAAAAAAAAAAAAATGCTAAATATGAAATTTTTCACAAACGTTTACAATTTCTGTATGCCCCAGATGAATTTAGTCCATGGTGGGCATCTGGAGAGAGTTTCGTCAATTGTACTTGTGTCACACAATAGCTACTGTTGTCTATTTTGAAACTATTTAAAAGGGTTTCCCCGAAAAAGTTTCCGAATGTGCACCACACCCTCAAATCGTTTATGCAGCATGTTCTCTGCGTGACGCATTGCTATACATGTGGTCTACGACCATATCATTCAATTTGCTAAAAGTAATTGGTTGTCTTTGATCTGTAGCTCTCGCTGTAGACCAACATCGTTTTCATAAAAGAACGGGCCAGTGTTGTCGCCGGTCCAAAACTCCCAGCAAGCAGTAACTTTTTGTAGATGCATTTCCGCCTAATGAGCATCGTGTAAGCAGTCGTCGTCCTATTGTTCGTAAGTATAGTCATTCGGATGATTTTTCGAAAAAAATTAGGGTCCTATTTTAAATGCTCCAAGTTTCACAAAGTTGAAATTTGCGAAATTCTTGTGCATGGTGAGGAATCGGCTGCCTCGGGTTCTCCTGCCTACTTTCACGGATAGCGGCAATGTTCTCGATCGATCTGGTGACCCTTTGACGTACGGATTTTGACTGATTAACGAACCGGGTGCCTCGAATTAAGTTATCAAACGTTGGAGAATTGCCTTTGAAAATAGGCGCAACATACTCAACTTTTGCATTAAGGAACGCTCATAATAAAGTTTTATCATTTACACATGCTGCTCAGTCGCGTAATGTGACATGATGATTTGGCATCATTGGCTGAGTAATTAACAATAGGTTAGGGAGACGCCCGTTGTTTCTTTTCGTCCGTCTGTCTGGTTGATAGACATGATAACTCTGGCAAATCTTTATTAAATTTCTTGAAACTTGGCACAGCTAAATATTTTGTATCCGCAGGTT
The DNA here is from genome assembly GCA_019455685.1 of Philornis downsi. Taxonomy (NCBI): domain Eukaryota; kingdom Metazoa; phylum Arthropoda; class Insecta; order Diptera; family Muscidae; genus Philornis; species Philornis downsi. The sequence goes on from JAHXMU010000008.1 coordinate 3,989,391, forward strand.
AAGCTGCCGCTTTTGACTTGAAAATGCATCCGGGATTCAAAGGGGGGTGATTACCCAGTTTATTTTGTCACTTTCCTGGGAATCACCTGGGAGTCTGCACATCAAAGCCAAAAATTATTATAAAAAATTTACAATTCTTAGTACAAAGTTCAGCCGATATTTTAACCAAAATAAGGTATTTTGTATTTTTCGGAACACAATTTTATGAGTTTTTGTAATATTATAAGTTTTGTAATAACACCGCCGATGCGAAAAAACTTTAATTCGTTGCAGGTTGCAAAGGGAAGGCGCAAACATGTACTGAATGGTTACCAACTACTTCTTACAGTTAGCTCCTACCAAATTCCTTCCAATACTATCAAATAGTCTTATTGGTTCACCTTTAGAGCTACTTAAAATAAATGTTTTATAGAAATGCATTCTTCATAAGATGATTTTATAATTCCTATATTTAGATTTCATTTAATGCTGGCATTTTAAATGAGCAACAATTGAAACTTAAAATTACCTACGTTTAAACGAATGTTTAGTTTCAATAAGTAACAATTTGGTTTAGGGTTTTAGTAATGTTGAAGTTATTTATTTTTCTGAAATATGAAGAGCAGAGGTCCATGCCGATCGTGAAAAAGCGGTGACCCGCCTCCCTTGACTTATTTTGCCACCAGATTAACGTCGAGGATGTTATTGGCTGAAATCGGCTTGCTTATATTGTAGAAAAGTGTCCTCCTTGACACTTTTCATAGACGCTTTAAAAGTATACATTTATGCAAATTAGATATATGGAAAAGAATCTTATCGTAGATATTATTATTGTCAAGTGGCAATCTAAAATGTGTTTTCGTAGATGACCCACGTGTTGAAAAGTGTACTCATAGGAACTTTTCGTATAAAACCGTAGGAACCATTTTTTTTAATGTCTTAATAGGTATTTTATTTCCTTGTAGAAAATTATCTTCGTAGGCACTCTTCATACCTATATAGAAATGTATATTTATAAGCACTTTTCGTATAGAAAAGTGTATTCTTATAAACTTCTCATATAGGAATGTCATATGCCTGACACATTAATAAGTTTGCAGCTATTACATAGAATGCAATTTTAAAATTACTGAAAGAACGTAACGGTATAATTGCAATTTTTTGAAATGGAGAGGGATAATAATACTGAATTTTACTGAATTTTATGAAAACCCTAAAAGATAAATTGAAACGAGTGAACATTTGTGGAATATAATTAGACTCTTTTAAAATTTAATTTTTAAACATGTACTCGTATATAGTAAAGTTCCAAAATTAGTTTGCAAAAATTTTATTTTTTCAATTTTTTTGGTAATTATTTGCGTGAAAACTGTATAAGCTATTAGAAAAAGTCGAACGAAAATACACAGCTAACGTATCCGAACTACTAATTATTATTATTATTATATCGTAGGCGCAAAATGATTAAAACCATTCTCATTGTTCATATCTTTTCGTAACGTATTATCGTCTACTTTTTCGAATAGTTAAAATTCTTCATATGGTTTAACTAAAGGCTTTGTTGCAATTAATTTTCGTAGTACTACCGAAGCAGTTTCTGCTTGAATATAGTTAAATGTATTTGTGCCGATAAGGAGTTTCAGGGACAACGGTCAGTTTAGGGAAATCGATGAATTTGTATGGGAGATACAAGAAGGAGTGGACCATATAACCCACTTATAATCCTTGGCTGCAATCGAGGACATGATCATGAAACGTATTTGGTCGAAAGATATTTGGTACTTTAAACGCTTCCTTCTGAGTGTTACATTTTTGGCCGTATCAAATGATATAGAACGAGAAGTTTGTCCTTTGTACCAAACTTTGCCATAGGCACTTTTGCCGATGACAATGTAATATTATCAACTTTGGCTTTTGACCAAACAGTGGCAAATAAACTTCAGTAAGTTGTAGACAATGTCGTATTATGAACTAAAAAAGACAGGGTGACGCACGAATGGTGCTACAAATACAAAACGGGAGCCAAAGATGTTGAAGAAGACGTATCCGTTTCAACAACGTTTGGTTCCAGCAAGATGGATCAATTGCACACATAGCCAGACCGGTTATGACCTCCAGCGAAAATTCCCCAACAAATTAATATCCAGAAACATTTAGCTGGCCCTCAAGTCATCTGACCTGACTACATCAGGCTTTTTTATGGGGTTATATCAACCAAGAGTTGTACAAAACGAAACCAAGGAAGTTGACTGAATTGAACGAGTGCATTAAAATAATAGTTGATAATTTTCTGATCAGGTGTCACACATCCGCGAATGAGCACGGAGGTCATTCACAGTCTATCATGTTCCAAGCTAATACATAAAATAAAATGGAATTTTCTATGTAATAAAAAAAAGAAATACATTGATTAAAAAAGTTATTTGAATTTCTTATTATATCATAATTGGTGCGTCACTCTGTATAATATTGTATTGAATAGCAACAACTCTACGCACGTACACTTCACCAACAAAAAGACACAAATACTGCCATAATACGTCGATGATATTGATATTAAAATTAGGCAAATAGCTAGGCATGATATTAGATGCAAAATTACATTGGAAAGAACAGGTCAAAAAGAAGAAGGAGGGATTAGAAATACGTTTCGGTAAGACATACAAATCTGGGATTGTATAGAAAAAAATTTAATTGACGTCATCCAAGGATTTCAGAATAAAGTTTTACGAGACAGAGCATATATCCCTTGGAACGCCCGAAACAGGAACATTCAGACAGATCTCTACATAAAACATGTCACCTTCATTGGTGACCATCTGCAACTCACAGGAACAGAATTTTCCATTACATTATTATAGAAAAGTTTGAATAACCAATTATGAAAGACGTAAAATTAAGGCACTTTCATTTTTCAAGACAAAAAATCAAATTATGTTCACGCAGTTGCGGGGTAATACTTCCAATTTTTTAAATATGCGATATTATCTTTCCGCAATCACCTTTGCCTTCCTCTGCTTTTCATTGCCTTCCAAACATAATTTATTACAAAAATTAAAAACATGTGCAATTAAAAACACGTATATTAAGTCATTAAGGAAAACTACCATATCAATTTTTACGATGAGGGGTATTATAAGTGTTATTATTGGAAAAAAATGCAATCATTTACTTGATCTGATGAAGTTTAAGTTCAATATTTGTAAATAATTCAGAATGCAACAACTCAATGAACTATGACTATAGCCAAAATCACAAAAATTGGTGTCCACATGCCCCTTTTAGAGTAGGAACGCGACAAGGAGAGATTGTTTGCAATTAGTACCTTTGCTTTTATTAGTACCTTTAGGACTAAAAACAGGGCTCACATGTCATGAGCTAGAATCATGAAAATCATTGGCCATATTCCCTTTCTATAGTAGGCACGTGACAGGAAGGGAATTGCTTAGAGTTCGTGCCTTTAGGGGTGAAAACGGGGTAAAGATTGTCAAACCGATTAAATCAAGCCAGAATCATAAAATTTGCTGTCCATATTACTCTTTCAGAGCAGGCAATCGCTACTGCAATGTTTTTTTCGAAATTCGTGCTTTCAAGGGTACAAACATAGATAAATAGAATATAAATCAGAAAATCGGCATTAATATTCTTCCTACAATCTAAACAAACAGTATTAAAAAAGTTTTCAAATTCATGCTTTCAGTGCCGAAAACAGGGTAAAGACTAAAATGAAGAATTATGAAAATCTTTCTAAAGATTTAGGCGCAAAGTAAGAACAAATGTTTGGGACATTTTTTCTTTTAGCAAGTGAAACAAGGTTGAGAGTGTACGACAAAATCTAAATTCAAATAATTAGAGTTGTCCATTCCAAGTTATTTTCGCCACTCAAACTTTTATAATACAAAATTAGCAGAAAAAATATTTTTTTTAAACATGATTTTAGCATATAAAAGAAGAAAAAGAGGGAGAAAATTGATGCCATCCCGATAACAAAATAGTAAAGCTGGAATCATAAAACTGAGTGTGTGAATTCACCTAACAGCGTAGGCAAGGAATGAAAAGAGATCAGAAATAGGCTGATGCTGGAATCTGCAAAAACGCCACAAGAGTCATACACTGGACTGAAACAAACAGCTGAAGCTAAAAACATGAAATTGAGCATGTAATAAATGTCTGAAGATTTATCATTCGTCTCTCCTTACGTCGTATTGGCGCAGTATTGGGTTGTTCGGAAAGTTCATTCGATTAATTCATTAGTTCACCATACGTCACTTCTCATGAAGTTCCTTCAAACACTATCATAACTTCCTTCCAGCCCTTCTCTAAATTGTTTACTACTGTTCACTTGCGTTCTCGTTCCAGTCGTAAGTGGTTACAGCGTTTAAAAAAGTTTTAAAAAGTTGAAAAAATGAGCGAAAAAAGTCATTTTAGTGAAGGATTTGAATTTTCATAACGACGAGTAAGTGAAAAATCAAACTGAATTTTTTAGAAAAACCCACGCGAGTTTTATGAGAGGGGAATTAAAAAGAAAGGTGGAAGAACTTATTAAAATAAGGGAGAAATTATATAATAGATTAAAATAATTGTTTCCTTGTATATAAATTTGTGTTTTCTTTTCTTTTCTCAAGGAAGAAAAGGCAGAAGCTTAAATCATGAAACTAAGAGTGCGCATTCTATGAAAGAACATCATGAATATTCGAAGGAGAAATAAATGAGACAACAATCCAACTTCATACCAAGTCGGGACGGTCATGACCGATCTGTAAATTGTAATTGCTATCAGTACAACTGCAAATGAGATAAAAAAGTAGCTGCTCCCTAGTTAAGCCACTAATGTCGGAGTCATGAAAATTAGCAAGAATGGTCGTCCTAGTCGAATAGTCGTCGTAGTCGCAGGGATTATGAAGTGCTGAAATTGAGAGGGAATTATACAGTGTGCCACAAGCTATGAATTTAGACCAGCACGGACACCAATTGGATCGTCGGAAGCCATCAGCTTTGGCAAATAGGAAGAGGATTATGTCTTTTTGGGATAACGGCAGACTTATCAATAGAGATTCAGCGGAAGCTTCGGGAAATTGGTTGGGAGTTTCTTATGCATCCATCTTATAATCCGGGCCTGGAACCAAGTGATTGTTTTGGTAATATGTACGAACATTTCTATGAGAGGGGCATAATGGATGCGCCTTCAAAATTTCAACAAATTATTGAACAAAACTGTGTTTGTTTGACCCAAATCGAATGGTTCAAACTATGCTAGCTAAAGCCTCCAATGCCATCCAAAAATAATGGATTTCATTTTATTGCACCTAATATTTCAAGTACCGTTATACATATACTGCACCAATATTTGCAAAATTTCATTAACATTAGTTCCAAACAGCTCCAGTGGTAGGCGTTTTTACCTAGAATTGAATTTACTAGTTTTTATTTTTTACCATTGCTTATTCAAATTGAGTGAAGGCTTATATTTTTAGCGTAAATCGTTATAACTTCTATGTAAATCAATACAGAACTTAACTCGGTACCGCTCAGTTTACCTCCAATCATTAATGATGCAATATGCAGTTTGCAACAATTTAGCATGAAGTTCATCAATAAGCGGGGATGTAACAATTAATTTAATTACCAAAGCCATACGCCTCGCTACCAGATTCACCATTTTAATGACATTTCTAATAGCAATTCCAATAAAAACCACAATTCACATGTTAGATATTATTTCAATATAAAATCAACTAGTTTTCTTTGTAACAAACATAGACTATACAACAGTTTTAGGATTGATACGATATGTATATTTTATTAATCTGTTATTTTTAACTCGTTTTTTTAGTATATGAAATTTACGTTTGTCATAAAAGTTTAACTGATGCATTCTTACCGGATATGAAGCACACAGAAGGTATTTGCAGATATGAGAATAAATATAAGGGCCGATTAGTTGCAAGAGGAATTAACTTCAGTGTAAAAATATCGAAGGCAAATAGTGAAGATAAACCTCTAGAATAAATAAATCATTTTGCGTCTTGCTATTCACACTTCGATGTGTTAAAAGTATTAAAACATTAATCAACATATTATTTGATCGAAAGGGTGTATTTCCAACTAGTTATCACTTATTATATTATATATTTTGTGGTTTACGCGCTAACTGAAACAAATTTAGCAAAATAAATTCATAATTTAATCCATCCGTCTTAATGTCAGGCAGTGTGTTTCTACTCGTTTTATGGTTACGAGTACGAATCGACTTCAATTAAAAAATTCGTATATTCAATAAAATTGCTGTACTAATACTGAAGATGAATGTAAAACTCGTATTCTTTAGGTAGACAAACTATTATATTAAACATCTTAATCATAATATTTGAAATGTTCCAAACCATTACTAACGTAATATTGCAATATATTTAATTGAACTTATGCAAACTTTAGTTAAATACTAGAAATTTATTAGCAAATTATTCAATTTAATTAATAAACATTTAATTACATCGTCAAAATGATACAATTTTCCATTGACTCATGTCCTAGGAAGACTTGAAACTAAAATAAGAACAATGTGCAGAAACATCTAAACATGTTGGCGAAAAAGTAATTTCGCGTTTTTTGCTCACCACACAACCACAGTAAATGCTATTCTATTCAAAAACCTTCTGAAATCCTTCCGGCAACTTTTTGGTTCCAGATTGGTTTTTATGCCTCCTCCTCTATGAAGGATTTTCCATTTAAAAAATTTTCCAAACTCTGCAGTAAATGAAAATCTAAACGTACAAGATCAGCGCATCATCCCTCATATAAGCCCCAATATTTTTCGTCGGGTCTGAAAAAATATATGAAGCTTAACATTGCCGTGGTGGAAAATCACGCCTTTGCGATATACCAATTCATTTCTTGCTTTTTTCAGTGCTTCATCGATTGTTGGCAATAAATATCACAATTTACGGTGTTGTTTGTTTTCACCAGTGATGTTGATGATAATTCCTGGCAGTATACAGGAGAATACGCACCAAACTAGCTGTGAGATCAAGTAGACATTGCAGAACTTGAATCCGATTCGGCTCAGTCTATCGGCGCGCCACTGCTAACAATTTTTTGGCGAGCGCAGCCGCTGCCAATTTAATCGGCTTAAATCGGCTACGAAAATCTGCCATTTATGAGTATATCAGTTTAGAGCTGCGATTTCGTCTAGGCTGTTTGAAATCTTATAGTATATGCTGCAGCATTATTAAAGAAATCAATATACAGGGTTATCCATTTGGTGGTTTCAAAACCGCCGGTCTGGCAATGCTGTCAGCTGTTAAATAACTGTAATCTGAAGTGTTATTTATGTAGTAAAGATTTGCCATTTATAAATACGACTGAACGCATACCGAAGAACGCATAAAAATAGTCAAAACTTACTATAAAACTGGTGATTCAAACGTGATCCAACGCGATTTTGGCTATATTGTATGAGAAGTTTCCAGAAATCGTAATTCCGCGTTTTGACGACGTCAATTGGCCACCAAGATCATGCAATTTGACGCAGTTAAACTATTTTTTTGTGGGACTACCTCAATGACCATGTTTAGGCAGATATTCGCCAAACGTACCACCCGAAATGTGCGAATAAGTAATCGAAATCTACCTCAAAAGGATCCACTGGTGTAAGCAATCCAGAGCCGGTCACTTAAATAACATTGCATTTCATAATGGCAACGTATGAGCATTATAATGAAATAAAAGTTTCATCGAAATCATAGCTCTACGTAAGTTTTATTTAACTTTACTTACAAAACGGTGGTCGTGTTTGAAATTTCAAATAAAACTCCATTTTGTGTGAACATTTCAAAAATTAAAAACAAATTCAAAAAGAAAAACGAAAGAAACTAAGAAGTTAGTTTTTATGCATCCAAAAATTAAAAACAGATTCAAAAAGAAAAATGAAAGAAGCGAATGAGTTAGTTTTTATGCTATTCAAAAATTTAAAAACAGATTCAAAAAAAAAAAAACGAATGAATGAGTCCACTGAATGTGTGAATACTTTTAAATATATAACAAATATTTGCGGAGATTTTTATTAAAATATAACATGCTTACTTCTGCAAACGGTGCGTTGTCATTCTGTTTATCAAAATTAACTTCACACGGATGGGCGAACCGAAAATTTGACATTTGAGCGCAACACAGGGCTGTTTTGATGTAAATAATGATAATATTTCCAGTTGCTGCGAAACGGAAGTAATGTTCTGGTGGTCTGTGCAGAGCAAGAATTGTGATATTTAATACATTACATATCAAGTGTAATTAAAAAGAGGCTTTAAAAAATAAACATGTGTTTTTTTAATTTTGTTTACATTCACTTTTTCTACGCTGCTCACTACTGACATTTTTCCTTATAGAGATAAACCAAATTTTTTTACAGTAAATTTTGTATACATTTTATAATAAACTAAAAGAGACTTTAATAATGGTAGTTGCTTGAAAATTAAAAAGTGCAAAATGTTTCCCTAATGAGAGAAAATATACCGTTCTATCGATGTGGTGAATACTGCGTAATTGTTTAATGCGAACATCTAATCAAATTTATGACAAATCTGGTAAAAATCTGTTAGTGGTATGCGATAATATTCCGT
>JAHXMU010000008.1:3997997-4018502 GCA_019455685.1 Philornis downsi
ATCTGGTAAAAATCTGTTAGTGGTATGCGATAATATTCCGTCTACTTCAAATGCATCCAACTAATAGATAATTATGTGAATACGCATCATACGTAGCTGTGTTCCAAGACAATTATTTATACTAAACTCTGGTAGACGCCTTCAAATTAAAAATGTTTTTAAGCATTTGGTTGGAGTAACAATTAATTCGGTAATAATAATAATTATAAGAACGGTGCGTTTCGAAACCTGTGACCATCTTCACATTCCTTTGTGATTGAATTGAAGCTACTGGTACATATTTATAAACAAATTATGGATATGCATTTGTGGTTTGATGGCTGGGAAGCAGTTCAAAGTAAATCAATCACTTAAAAACCACTAATTAGCAAATAAACGTTAATTTGCCTAGACCATTAAGGAACTGATTTTTCATTTCCATTGACAAATGCGTTTGCAAGAGCTTGTTTGCTTTGTTAAATAGATTTCCTTCACAGTGTGTGGAACCCAAGATCGAGCTTTTTGACGAGCTTATCCGCTTTGATAAGTGCAATTCCTCTATCACGCCCAAAATGTAAATATCGAGTTTTCTGACAAGCTATTTCAAATGGTTTTCAATGGTTAAACGTTTAACAGTTCCAGCCTCCCTGCAACTTCACGATCAGAAAAATGTTGAGGTTAAGCGTTTAAAAAATGATAAAGGCACTATTTGTGTGAACATATCGAAATCACTTTCTAGGCAACTCAATATTACACCTGTTTGTTCTTCTATAAGTGATCTAGCACAGCGAGGTGATCGAAGTAACATAGAATAGAAGTAGAAACCCCACTGTATAAGTCTCTGAAAGAAAATCAACTGTTCTTCAAAAGGTTTTCAAAAACAAAATTACAATAATTGGACAAAATGAACAAATTTCGCCTACTCTTTTTTTCTTCAATCAAATCAACCTTTTTTTAGGGACTTTTTTAGGATTACATAAATCTTTCAGTAATCATTAGACAAGATTTATTTAAAGAAAATTTAGCGTTGGGATAATAATTCTAATTCTAATAATTCTTCCTTAAATATCAGTATTTCAATGAAGCATTCTGTTTCAAGAAAATGTATAAAAAAGAAAATGAAGTAGTTTTAAATTTTTTTCTTACGAAAAGAAGTTTCATGCCCAAAATAAACTTTTATTAGTGAAAATATATTATACGATATTTAAGTATTGTTCAGCTTAGAGGTGTTAATAAAAAAACAGATACAGGCTTTCTTTCTTTGAGTGACAGTCATCTCAATATGCAGATGACCATTTCGAGTGATCGAACATTCGACAAGCTTCTCAAATTGACTTTCGAAATAGTCAATTAAACCATGTTGCCTTTATAGTGAGTTTAAGAAAAAGAAAAAGCAAATGCTCATTGAAAGTAAAAACCTTCCCCATATCCTATTCATGCAAATGAATTTGTTTTTCTTTATTTAAATCAGTACAGAAATGTCAGTCAGGTGAACTGACTTTATCCAATGTCCTTCTGCGTCGATGTAAAAGTGTAAGATGCCAGACGAGACATGGTAAATCGCAAAGTTCTTATTCAAAATGATCTGAATTCGCTCGCTGAATCCATTAATTTGTACAGGGTGGGCCATAAGGGTGTTGGCGGTTTAAATATTCAATTAAAAAAAAACTGCGAAACATAAAAAAATATATTTGTATTTTTAAAAAGTAGAAGCATGGGAATTTTTAAGACTTAAAATTAATGTTGTCCAAATGGCTTCCCTTGGCTGCTTGACACTCTTGGAACCGAAGTCGCAAATTTTGGAAAACTCGTTGAAAAGTTGTTCCCGGTATTTTGTTACTTTCCTGAATAATGTTCCTCTTCAACTGCTGTAAATTGGTCGGATTATTCTCGTAGACTACCGATTTGAGGTAGCCCCATAGAAAATAATCGCACGGAGAGAGATCGGGGCTAGGTGGGGGCCATTCAATATCTCCCCTTTTCGAAATGAGTTTTCCAGGAAAAACATTTTTCAGCAGCTCTATGGATAGCCTAGCCGTATGACATGTGGCCAATCCTGTTGAAACCACATCCTCGAGGTATTGCCTTGAAGTTCTTGCAAAGCTGGCACCAAAATGAAAGAACACGCTCCACAATGTCGGCTGATCTTGCAGAAACTGGGCGACCACGAACCGTAATTGGTACTGTTGAGCCGGTTGTTTCGAACATTCTGATCCATTTTCGTATCACATTGGCGCTTGGAACTTCACTTAAATTGCGTAAACCGTGTTCATGCCGATACAAACGTCGTGCAGTAATCACTGATTTATTGTTTTCGTAATACGCTCGGACACAAAATGCACGCTGCACTCCCGTGTACGGCTCCATGGCGACTAAATTTCCAGGAAGCGGCGCAGCGAACAACATATCCCCCCGCCACCCCGCGCTGCGCGTTACCGAGAAATTGAATATTTAAACCGCCAACACCCTTATGGCCCACCCTGTATATTTGATGCCCTGAGGTGAGTGGCGGTGCAATCAATTGAATGAAATACGAGTACTCGTATATGAACTGATATGTGTGCTGCCTGAAAGGTCGTGATTATTCGTTCGATTTTGTTAGACATAATACGTAAATAAATGTCAAAAAAAGCAGAAGTTTAAGATTCGCAAAATTTTTTAGAATTTCCAGAATTTATTTATTTTACCTTTTTTATTACATTCAGATAACATTTCGAACAAACCTTCTGAAAAATCAAAGCCAATAAAGACTTTTTTATTGTTTTTTACTTTTCAAAAAACTGTGCAATCGGCAAACGAAAACAGGTTTACGCTATTATTCAGCAACTATTATTTAAAGATCTTACGATTTCCGGGTTTTTACATTCTAGCAGAAATCAGTATAATTCTATCTGCGTAATTATGATCATTCCAGATACTTAAAATTTTGCTAAAAAAAACAAACAAAGAAATTAATACCAACTACAATGAAACTTAAGACAAAATTTGAAGATGACAATCTATTGTTGTTCGTTTTGTGTTCTGAAAACAAAATCATAAATCAACCAAAAACATACATAATAATATTCATAACACTTAACGAATATACTGGAACAAAACCACCTGGAACTTGACTAATTAAATATAATTCTGGCAAAGGTTTGTTAAGAAAGCAATATAATTCACTAATGTCTAACCGGTTGACAAAAGTTTATGAACTTTTGTCTAATGAAATTCTATATTTTGAAATCATTTCGATCAGCAGCAAATTCATTCAAAATTCACTTTAATTGCGATTTGTCGTAGACTGGCAAACAGCTTTGAGAAGATAGTTGGAATTTTTTGAAAACAGTATTAAGCAACCGCATTTTTTACGTTATTGACATAACTCTCTTAAGCGATTCTCCATTTAGTTATTTAGGGAGGCGCATGAATCCTACTACAAACGCAATGTCAACGGGAACCGTTATTCAAAGATGTTGAAGGAGTTTTTCTTACTAAGAATTGCGTCGAAGACGTATTCGTTTCAACAGCATTTGGTTTCAGCTGCATTTTAACTCCAACGAAAATTCCTAAACAAATTAATACCCAGAAACTTCACTTTCCGCCGGCCGCCAAGATCACCTGACCTGACTGGACCAGACTTTTTTATGTGGTTACGTCAAGTAAGAGGTTTACAAAATGAAACCAATTAATTTGACTGTATTGAAGAAGTATATTAAAATAATAATTGAAGCGATCCCGACTTCAACCCTTCAGGCCGCAATGAATAATTTTTTGATCAAGTTTCGCGTATGTATGAATGAGCATGGATCTCATTTACGGTCTATAATCTTCTAAAACTAATCTATATATATAAAAATCAATTGCTGTGCGTTAGTCTCGCTAAAGCTCGAGAGCGGTTGGACCGATTTGGGTCATTTTGGTCTTAAATTATTGGTAGAGTATTCCGGAAGGTTTAAAAAGTTTTATTTGAAGTGATAGATGGCGTTGGAGATGAGATTTTTGCAATTATTTTTTTTTACCACATTAACATTGAATCAAATAATGGTAGGTGACAAACATACCAGACTATATGTGGCGCTGTTATTTATTTGAAGGCAAAACAACGTTTGCCGAGTCAGCTAGTTAGATATAAGAAATGAAATAGAATTTTTATGCAATAAAAAAATATGAAATACATTAGTTAAAAGAAAGGTTATTTGAATTTCTTATTGTACCTGGTGTAAGATATACTAAATCGAAATCCATTATTGCCTTTATCAATCTGCATCACACATTGTATAACTTCTATCGGGTTACGCTAGATGGCACTGGAAATATACGGTTTCGTACTCGACAGTTTTGCGATTGTTTGAATAAAAATTGTTTGAGCGCGAGCCACAAAACTGGAATGAAAACGCAAGTCAGGCGGTTTAAAATGTGAACAGTGATAATTTGGCTTCCTTGGTTTGATTCAGGTAATATAAATCGTCAAGACCGACCGTCATGTAAGTTCTCTTTTGATAGCTCTGGAGCTAAACGTTGCATGAAAAACCGTTGGGAAAAATTAGACACTATCTTGAAAAATAAAATGGTCAAAAAACCAACTTTTTCGAAAGTTCATCAGTCATTACACAGTTCAACTTTAATTTTTCGCCAAAGATTTGATATCAAAAAATAACTATTTTGATTATAGAAATTCTTAAACCGGGAGTACTTTTTTCTATTTTGGCTCTATATATAATGTTCAAAAAGCCCAAAAAGCCATACTTTCAAAAATTTTTGGAAGGCTATTTCCGCCAGTAAAATTTACAGTTTAGGAATAAAGATTATAAGTTTATTGTACCAATTTCAAGTAATTGCATGAATTGTGGAAAATGACAATATAAGAACTTATTGGATACCTTATATTATCACTATTAATTAATATTAAAAACATTTTTTCATGATTTAATTTTTTACGCTACCCCTGTTTGCTGTAAAACATCTGACTGTTACTTGAAGAAACTACAATTTGTTGAAACAAACTTCTTACGTTAATATATGGCTTTACCCGAATGCGAATTCGCTTCACATTTCTTCATGCGAGAATTACCTAAAACAACATTTGATGTATTTTCTTTTCAGTGTATCACTAATGAAGACTCTTCAAAATGAAATGAATGAAATATAATGATTTAATTGGAGTGATTTGGACGTATTTACTAGCATATTTGTGTTATTGTAGGCGCTGTATTGTCTCTGCAAAAACAATAGTGATTTGCTTGAAATGTACCCTAACAGTGATTCACAATAGACGTTAACTTAGCACCGCAGACGACCTTAGTAATATCTCTCACCATACGCGTTGTACTAGTGCGAAACTTTGAAGAAAATACCTGAAACTAGAGTGTAGTTATAAAGAATGCTAACTTTGACGACGATAGGCAGTGACTGCTCTGTCGGTACGAATTGAAACTACTGCGAAATATATTACCTCCACGAATGTATATACGATCGCAAAGAGTTGTTATCGATGATCGGCAACAAACAAATCCATAAAAAAGTCTTTACGGTAGCCGCTTAAAATGAGTATTACAGTTATTAGCTTAGAATTAATCGTTACTGCTGAGGGGAGTATATCAAGTAAGGTAGGCTTTGTGTGACTACCTGGATTGAGTTGGAACAAAACAATACAATCAGTCGGCATATATTAAGAAACGTAAAAAAACCTCCATTACGTTACTGGGCTGAGAATATTACATTAATTGACTTTAGCTACAATTTTGTATTATTACGTTGTCTGGTTGAATGACTGCCAGTTCCACTTTTTTACTTTTACTTATTTACACAAAAATAGTAACAACTAAAGAAATGAAGCACATTTTTTGTTTGCATACCAGTATAAAACCAATTTTTTATATAATGGTATGTTTAGCTAATGGAGGTGGGGTCTAACTAATTTGGACTCTATGACTGTTGTTCACTTGGGAATACCGAGAATCGGAGGCTTTGCAGAATTTCCCAAGTAGCTCACAATTTACGACCTTAGGTCAATTATTTTTTGATAATGCCAACAGCCAACGCTATAAGTCGCATGATTGAGCAAAGTAAATAGCGTGCTGCCAGCGATTCACTTTAGATAAGTGGATAGCATCTGTCATTGAAACTCAACTTCTATATTAGGATAGCGGTTACTGGTTGCCACTAAACTAGGATCGGATGCGGTGCCTTAATAAGCCACTCACCCGCAAAATATTAATATGAACTTCTAAAACCTCTCAAAGATGCTATGAACTGGACATGACATGAAAAAAGACATGTTTATTCTCGAGAATTTATAGTTGACACTAGTTTAGGCATGTAAGCAATCGAATACCAGAATCCGCATTAAAACAAACCAGGGCAAGCATTTTGTGACCAAGGAAGCATTTCATAAATGCCTAGAAGGATTTGCGACCGTCGCCCTGCACGTGATGTTAAAATTGTTCAAGAAAATTTGAATGTCAAAGTGGGAAGAGAAAATTGTCTTAATCCAACAACGTCCAATAATGGATCCAGACTGGATACTTTCGAAGTGGCGAGAGACATTGTGGTAAATGAAATCAGGTTCAAACATAACGATATCCACAAGGTAAACTGCCTACCCCAACATCAGAATACGAGTCACCAGATTCATCACGTGATAATAGGTGGACGAAGGTTTTCTTGTATCTTGAACAATCTGTAATTCATGGTCATAATATAGGAACTGATAATCACGTGGTAAGGTAGACAGAGGATTGAGAAGAAGACGGACATCGAAGAGCTGTCTATTCACCGGGATAATTGCAGTTTATTTGGGCGATCTTCTTCAATTACTTAGATGAAGCCCTTAATCCCAAAGCTTCCGACACAAATTATGACAACATATTGAGCATTCGATGGCTTGTGAGGCAAAATCCATACCAGAAAATTTCATTGAAGGAGGCTATCATTCGATGAAGAATCTCGCATAGTGTCTGGGGAAAAGGAACCTTTATGTAGTGTATAATGGCTCTGCACCTAGCCGTCACGCATTCTGTGAGCAAGGCTGCAAGGAAAAGATAAGAGACGATTCTTCAATAGAAGAAATGATGCAAATACGGCTGTTACCATTTTTAACAAAACCTTTGGACGAAGAGTACGAGATGTTATTGTAACCTTTTCAAGCATTGAGAAGGAGTTAGCAAAAATGAGTCTAGCGGTGAATGAGGACAAAAACAATTTATTCGTTCCGTCATACAAAGAGTCTACTCGTTTAGAACGCGCCATGAACTTTGAAAAGTATAATTATGGAGTGGTACATGACGCCATATACCTTGGCTGTGCTGTGAATTAAACTAACGATGTCAGTCCGGAGATTGAGGGAAGAGTATTGCCTGCGAACAGGCAAGCATATCACAATACAAGAATGGCGTTATGCTTCTACACGAATCTTCTTCGACAACAAAACATATAGGCAGCGCTGAAAACGGAACCGTTGTTCGAACCAGGCTTTTGAAATACTGCACTAACTTGATGTAACGAATTGGAAAAGAACCGCAGAAGGAATAAAATTGAAAAGAATAAATATTCCTGCCTAAGAAGAAGAAAATTGGTTTAACAGGCGAATCCAACAGTGCCACACTAATCCTCCTTTGCTTGAGTACAGCTCGCAATCATGGTATATGACACAAGTAGAAGAATTAGCTTTGAGCGCCTTTCCGAGCTATACTTTGTAAAATATATGAATGTTGCGGGGTTAACGGAGATCATCGTCGTCCCATAAATCATTTGCTGCGTAACATAGCGTCATCGATATAATCAAGCGCACAAAAGTACAGCGATTGCATTGACTGCGTAATGATGTACTTACTAATAGTCCAAAACGCCTCAGTACGAAAAGACTTCGATGGAGAAGTGGGCAAACTCCGTTGGTAAGAGAATAAACGGGTATGTGTGGAGTCAAACGTGGGCCGCATCATGGAAATAAGATTCCTAATGAGCATTTACAGCTCGAAGTGTTAGGTTTACAAAAAAGAAAACTTTCATCCGTTTCTAAAACTAATTTCTGGAGTCTCGAACAGGGGAGATTAGTGCGTAGACCTCTCTTACATTTTGATTTTAACATTTATTTTAATTTTAACTCTTAATGTGACGTTTTTAAGTGCGAAATAAATGTTAAATGAAAGGTCCAGATCCACTCAAATGCTTGGTTTTCAATACACATTTTACATCAAACATTCATTTTTATTCGAATTTTAATTGAAAAGTAAACATTATTTTAAATTAAAGATCGAATTGGAATTGAATTGAAGCACATACAGTCAATTACTAATTGTCCTTTATATTTTTGTACCTATAAATATTGTATAACTTCTAAATAATATAGAAAATATCTGGCACTCTGTTTCATTTGCCAAGCACATAGAACCGCCCTCGCAGTCGAACTGATTAATGCTGTTGTTGTTGGATTCTGGACATTACACTCTGTCTCAGCTGTATCATCACACAAAACGTCACACCATCCAGCGTGTGGTGGATGGTATGACAAACTTGACTTGGCTTAAATTGATACTAACAAATTTTCCATCGCGTACGTATGTAGGTACGTTTACGCCGCCGCTGTGTATGAATAGATAGTTTGCAAAAGATGTTTGTTTACTTTCGTTAGACAGTCAGAAAGGAGTGCAGAAGCTGAGCGACGATGAAATGCACACTAAAAGCGTCCGTTTGTGCGCCAACAGCGGCGTTAAAGCAAAGTAAGCGAGCAGCATTACGCTCATTCAATTTCGAGTTGGTTTTGAGCTGGGTATATAAAAGTTGGGATCATATGAAATTGAGTTTTTATTTGTGAATATAACTAGCATCGCTGATATCTATCGTCTGCGGCTACTCGCTGTGAGAAAAACGCGCGTGCGCTGTAATCAAATTGTGTAAAAATTCAAATTGAATTTCTTTCTACCCATACAGATTTATGGATGAGAAAATAAATGCGCGGATAGTGTGTTTGTGTGAATTTTAAATTAGAATAAAAAGTAAAAAAAGAACAAGTAATTTGTAAAAGCAAAAAATTGTTACAAGAAGACAACTAGAATTGTGTTGTGAAACGTGAACATTTTTTAAATGGGCGAAATGGATTCAAACATTCAGAATTTCTTCAGAAATAAAACGGTGTTTCTAACAGGAGGAACAGGATTCCTGGGAAAAGGTGTGTGCTATATTTAAATAATTGTAGGTTTCTACTTTGAAACTAATAATGAAAAGGTTACAGATCGGTTACAGAATATTTTGAATTCGTATTGTTTTTCTCTCAAAAATTAAAAAAAGATAATTGAAGGACCTAAATATACATTTAGAAGTTTCAAACTATGTTTTATTTCAAATGTGATATGATGAAATGAAATATGATAAATGTAACTTTATGAAATATGATAATGTAACAACAACCATTTAAACCGAAACTGTTTTTATACCGACCAGAATAGGATGAGTTTATACAAAGTTTTTCAATTCGTTTATAACAATCTTAGCTAGAAAGCTGAAATTTTGCAATACCTGTAAGTAGGTTTATTTCGAAATTAAAAAATAAACAATATTATAGAATATAATATGTCGATAAATAACACCGATATATTATTTTCGGTTTCAAAAGTAAAGTTGAATAAAACACAAATAAAGCTTTGATTTCTGTGAAACTTTTACGTCATTATAATGTATGGACTTTGCCGTCACGTATGGAAAACGTTGCCATTAAAATGGCCTCTTCTGGATTGGTTGCAGCATTGGATCCTTTTGAGGTAGTTTTCGAACCCGTTTTTTTTTTAGCAAATTTTGGGCGTAATCTCGGCGATAGTTTGACGAGTGTTGATTTTTAAATGATCCAACGTTTGTGGATAATCGCGTAAATACGGTATTTGACGTAGACCCTCAAAAAAGTCTAGTGGTGACAAATCGCATGATCTCGGTGGCAACTTGACGTCGCCAAAACGTGAAATTAGGCTTTCTGGAAACTTCTCATGCTATAAAGCCAAAATTGGCTCGTGGCATCGTCTTATTGAAACCACATATCGTCTAGTTCATAATATCCATTTGCAGGCCAAAAAAAAAAAAATCGGTTATTATACGTATAGCGCTTGAAATTCGATTTATTCGTCACAATTTTACTAATAGAAGTGATATTTTCAGCAGTGCGTACACTGCGATGATGCACAGACCTGACCACATCTGTGATGCTCTCAGTCTCTTTTTCTTTATAATCTTGCCAATTTCTGCACACTACGTCAATTATGACGACCATAATCACCTCGTAATGGACGAGCCCACGTTTGAATCACCACCTTTGTAGTAAGTTTTGTCTATTTTTACGCGTTCTTCGGCTATTAAAGGGTACAAATCACTCACTACATAAATATCGCTTCAGATGACAGGTACTTAACAGCTGACAGCTTTGTCAGACTGTCGGTTTTGAAACCACTAAATGGATAACCGTGTATATGATACGAGTGATTTTCTGACATGCCTTTCTCCCCTATGAGTCGGATGCGTTATATCAAAAATGGGTGAGAAAATACAACTATAGAAACATGAAATAAGGATCATTTTGGGCGCTTTCTCAATAATTTTGTCACAAATTTATTACTTTTAAACGTTATATATTTGGATAGTTGATTGATACGTGAAAGAACCAATCTAGTTCATATACTTTGAGTGGAAAATAAAAAAAAAAACTCTTTAATTGGGTATTTCATGAGAAAAATGAGTTAAATTGATATTTTACTATGATGAACGGGTTCGTGATGCTGTGGACCGCAAATAATTGAGGTAGGTTTTAAGCTTCGGTCCGCCAAACTTTTGGCATCTATTTTCTATTA
Source organism: Philornis downsi (assembly GCA_019455685.1). NCBI lineage: Eukaryota > Metazoa > Arthropoda > Insecta > Diptera > Muscidae > Philornis > Philornis downsi. Next base: position 4,008,791 of record JAHXMU010000008.1, read on the forward strand.
AATCTGTCCATTTGTTTAATATAAATTTGTATACTCCGCACCGTAGAATGGGAACTACTTATACTAAGTCTCTTGGTTTGCAACAGGAAGGAAATAATCACCTATGTGGGTATAAGCAAGTGCGTTCGTTAAACAAAACAAACGAAACATTTCGCTAATTTTTTCCAGTAAATTCATTGGATTTGTTATCAAGAAAAATCGATTTTTAACAATATTATTTTGTTTTTGTGTAGCCAAAAAAAAAACAGAAACAAGCCAATGTAAATACCATAAAAATTAAGAAATGCCGCTCAATTAATAAAAAACTGAACTGAAAAATTAACAAATTATCGACAGTAATTCTTAGAAAGCGAAATAAAAAAAAATATTTTAATTATCATAATTTCTTTTTACCATTATTTTGTTGTTTTCCAATAGAATAATTTGTTGTGTTAAATACGATATTAAAGTTTCATACACAGCTACTATTCACACGACCTTTTACAATAAAACACCCCAAAAAAGGCCTGATATATGCTCGAAACGAAAAGTAAACTTCTAACAAATTCAAAGTCGATTTCTCAGTTATCGACCTTTACTATATATTTGAACAACATTTCCTATATTTCAAACTTTCATATATTTGAAAAAATAGAAATGCTGGCATTATTGAAGTTTGAATAATCGAAAAATCGATTTATTTTCAACTTTAGATTGCTAATAAAGGCTGTCACAATACGAATCTGTGTATCTCTTTAAAGTAAATTACATCGAAAATACCTCACAGACATGAACAATGCGATATGACATAAACTTTATGGGTTATTGAACCACTTCAGGACTAACACATTAGATAATTTTCGGTGGACGAATTCACGTTTTTAGTTATATGGACGTATTCAAATGGGATACTGTTGAACTGCCTGTAATATATATTAATATTTCTGTAGAATATTCCATGGTTGGTCTCGATATAATATAATGGCATTCTAACTATGCTTCTGTCCAATTTTGTCCTCCATTTATTTGTTTTAATTTGGCGACATTTTGAATTCAGTTTACCTTGTAGGGAATGCAATGCATTTGTATTAGGGAAAGTCATCGGTACGAAATAAGATCCGAATAATTGTTTCAGTTTTTGGAATCTAAATCAAAAATATAAAAAGATTTTATTCAGATTCCTATAACCGAATATATATATATATATATATATATATATATATATTATATATATATATATATTATATTGAATTGTGTTTCTGCTTCATATGTCCAAAACGAAATTACAAACAATTTTGATTTAAATTCACACACCTGAAACGAAATTAAAAACACTTTGGATTCTGATTCAGTTTATGAAACGTTTCGTTTGTATAGCATTTGAAAATATTCAATTCAAAAAATTGAATTGTAAATTCACAAAATACTTTGCACAGTTTGGCTCCAGAAACTACGTTTGGCTCAGTCCCGATTCAGTTAGAGATAGATATTTCCATTTCAGGTTCTAGAATCAAAATATTTATTTTACTAAATTGCGATAGAAAAAATTAAAATTATTCAGGTTTCTAATTTCGTTTCAGTGAGTTGTTGTTTTAAATATGAATCAGAAACAAGTTTCTAATGTAGTTTAAAAAAGTTCACAATATCAAACCTAAAACGAAACTGAACTTTCGTGAAGGTATCCGATTTTTATGTTCTTTTTTCTTTTTATCTTGTTTTTAACTTATACTCTCCTGTACAGCACTTATGATTAAATAGCGATTGTTAATTACTTTCATCACATGTTTGCAACAATTACTTCAAAATATGTCTAGCACGTAACTTTTTACAAAACATATTCTCTAGAATATGTGGCGTAACACAGACGCTTCAGTTGAAGGAAGTCTATGAATAAAACAACCGTCATTATTGATTTCATCATTATTGAAATGTCTCGCAAATTTGCTAATTTATTTCTACACAAACACTTACAAAGTGACAAAATCAGTTTTGAATGGAGGTTTAATGGAATTTTGAACAGTGATTAGTTATATTAATTGCCGCATCGCAGTCTAAGAAACATGTTGATTTTGTCTATCAGCGTGCCAATATAATACGTTAAGCTAATTTACACAAATAACACGAATAGAAATAAGAAAAAAACTTAAGAGTTGTAGTGTAGAATTTTATGTTTTTTTTTTAATCAAACGAAACGGTAGAGTGTAGTCTAAGTGAAAAAAATCAAACAAAGCCGTAGAATAAATAAAATAAAATCCAACTGGCATTACAGACAGACTGTGATTTTGCAGTGTAGTGAGAACAACGAGGATTGTTGCTATCAGTAAATTTCTTAAAATTTTTAATCGGAAACTTTGTATATATTTAACAAGTTTTATTTTGGAAATAGGCAAAATGTTCTTAGGGTTATATGAGACTTTTGTTTTAATTGCGGCATTGTAGATCTTCTTCAAATGTGACTGATTCCGAACGAGAAGAAATGATTCAGAAGCTAAATATTTAGCTTAAATGGTGGTATAATCAATAAACGACAAATTTAACTGAGTCATGAATGAAATGTTAAACAGCTTCTTGCTTTCATTGACCTTACGTGCTTATTTATTTTGGATCTCACCGAACGACTTAGTTTAGAAAGACCTTTGAAATAAATTTCCACCACGAGAGCCACATTGTATCTATCGTAGGCCGACAATTTAGACATTAATTTCAGAAAATTGGGAGAAAACAAAAAAAGTTATTAGTTTTCACAAAAAAGAATAGGCTTGGCGTAAACGTGAACTAAATACATAATTTCAATCCGGAAATTAGAAGAAAATTAAGGCAAGCCAGCGATTTGAATGCAAAATTCTCTTTCATGGAAAAGACAGCGATTGTGCGGGTGGTTGATAAAACAAAAACAGGTTAGATATTAACATCTTTGATGGCACCAGATTCGTAATATTGTGTGAGGAATTAGAGAAATAGCATATAAAATCCTGTTTATGCTGAGCAACAAAACAAGTATTTCTGGTTTTCTACGCAAAATGAGTACAAAGTTTCATGATATGAAGAATTACACTGCTCAGAAATAATCAATACCAAAAGCATGATGGAACTCGAATTAAACAAACCCATGACCATAGAGACGGTAGTCGAGTAGTCGGTCAAACTTACTTTCACATAATTCAACATAATTTACAAAAAATGGGGATGCGACGGATCCCCAGAGCAAATCGCATATAAACAAAAAATTATGACACCAAAACGTTGAGATTATTACGGACGCAAATATGTTTGTGGTTCGAATTGTTTCATTATGATTAAAATCTTATTTGGCTGAATATTGGAAAAATCCTAAAGCTAATATTCTTAAAGTTTGTGTACACAAATGAAAATGAAGAAGCGGACACAGAAAAGAAAATTCAACAAGATCTCGCAATAAAATTGGACAAAGCGGACATCAAAAGGAAAATTCAACAAGCTTCTCGCAATGATTTTGGACGACTGATGGATCAAACAAAACAGGGTTGCAGAAGTACTAACGATGATAATGGCTGGACTGACTCCGAAGTTATTAGACAGTCGACGCACACAAATATCCTATAAATTTTTAACTCCAACGCTTTATAAAGTAGTTCATTATATAAAGCGTTGGAGTTAAAAATTTATATATTTGTGTGCGTCGACTGTCTAATAACTTCGGAGTCAGTCCAGCCATTATCATCGTTAGTACTTCTACAATAAATAACAGAATACCAATTTTTCCGTGTTTGAGAATTTTTGGACGAGTCACAAAAGCCCAAAAACACACGCAAATTCTTTAGAAGAAGCCAAAATGGGTATTGGTTTAACATGCTGTTAGCGTCATCAATACTAGAGTTAAAGACAATATATTTTCCCAGATATGATTGCTTTATATGAGCAAATTTATATTGTTTTGCAGAAAATGTAAGTTTTTCGTTATAAAAATCCAAAATAAATATTTGTATGCTTATTAAGTTTTAATGCCGGGGAAAAGCTTATGAATCTATGGATAGTCAGGAATCTTAAAGCGAGCTCGCTTGTACCAATGTTTTATTTTAAATTATTTTTGAATATTCTCTGAATAATAAATAAATTTCAAAATTTTTTTTTTTTTAATTCAACCCAAAATTTGAGAAAAAAAATGAAAAATTAAGATTTACCAACGAAGAAAAATAAAAAATGTGGCCTTGGTAAAACATTTTAGTTTTTTTCTCACATTAATTTCTTAAAAAAAAACTTGTCTGTCAAAAATTCCATTTCCGAAAAAAACAAAAAAAAAAAAAAAAAACAAACATGTTGGGTTGGCAAGAAAATTAAAGTAAGAATGGCTGATTTATCCCAGTAAAAGTTCTGCAACTAAGTTTTTTGGGCGCTGCTCATCTGTATCGACTAACTATCCAAAAATTTTTGCAGACTGCGAAATAAGTGACTATCTAAAGTTGCCAGATCAGGACTATAAAGTGGATGTGCGACCACCTTCCATCCAAGCTCTAATATTTTTTGCGAGCCTGCAAAGATATATGGTGGAAAATCTAGCATTTTCTTTCTATAAATTCAGGCTATTTTTCCAGTACTTAACCGCACATCACTAATTGTTGACAATTGACTTCGGAATATATGATTTGGTTACTTGGAAGCAGTACCTCCATTAAAATTGACTACACTACCATTTTTGCTGTGATTAAACATTCCTTAATTTTGCATTGACCTGGATCACTTTTGGTTCACATTGTTGTAAAGAATCCTTTTTTCATCCTCAGTGACAAGAGTCATTTTGGTCGAGTTTGAGTAGTAAATAGCAAAAAGTTTTCAATACGTTCAGCGCAACACTTTTAGCTTCAACACTTAGCTTCAGTGATTTATAGTCAATAAATTATTCGATTAAGCCGCATTGTAAGCGAATACACATAGAAAACACTTAAAAACGGACAAGATTACATCAACACAATACTTCGACTTTCTGATAAGAAATCAATTAAATATCTCAACCTCAAAAGTAATACACGTAAGATAAAGTGATGTTCTTCCCCTACCAATTTAACAATATTATGCGGTTAACGTTTTGTATGCGGATTTGCGTCAGGAATATTCAGTTTTGAAATGATATTATTTATGCCAAATAATAAGGTATAATTATTTTATCTAATAAATAGGTAATAGCTATGAAGATTTAATTAAAAAAGGCGTATCTATTGCAATCAAAACTGAAATGTTCATTGTGTTAACAGCATTAAAAGGTCAAAAACCAGTAGTCAATTGCATATAATTATTATTGAATAAATTTAAGGAATAAATAGTAAGCTAATTTCATAAGTACTAGTTAAGAAATCATGTTCTTAAGTGTCTTACATAGCAGTCTGTGACGCAAATGGAAATTTCCTAAAGATGATAAACATGAACAACGTTATAGGGGCAACAGTTGGGGATTATTGTGGATACAAAGACAAAGTTTAAGGTAGAAATGTGATATTTGCAACATTATTGTGAGGAAGTTTGATACAAAAATTGGAGTTACATTTCTAAATTAACAAATTTCGAAAACTGTCGTTTAAAAATTACATTTTTACTAAAAACTATTACTTTCCATATAATATGGTGAATTCAGTTATAAAGTTAAATAGTTAATAGTTAAAAGTTAATAGTTAAATAGATTTTCCCTTTATCTTTTTTCGTCCATATTTACCTAACATTGGGACTTCACTTTTTTAGACTCTATAAAATTTTGTCTAGTTTCGTTATAGAAAAATAAACTATTTTTAATTTTTTTTAATTTGCACAATTTTTAAGTGGTCCTTTTGCTTTTGACAAATGGAATGATAAAATGACAAAACAATTTAAAAACGTCGATACTACCCCGGCATATCTAAACTTATTTCAGTGAACTTATTCGTAGTCAATGTTTTCAAAATTAGTGTGTAAACCGTCCAAAAACCGGTAAAACCGTTAACCAGAATTATATAATCGGTGCTGCTGTAATCGAAACCGCAACCAACATAAGCTTTGTTTCAGTACCCCGTTTTCAAGATATGCCATAAGGGAATTATGGATGGATTCAATGAAATATATAAATAGCAAATAGTAGCAAACATTATCTAACTGCAAATTCACGCTTGGCTGAAAATCATGCAATTTTTGGTTTCACACATGTTGCAGATTTAAGTATATTGAGGGTTGCTTATTAAAATTTGTAAAATATTCTTAATTTGGTTAATTACGAACATTTTGAGATCATGAGGGATTATTAAGTTGTAAGTGAGAAAGCTAAATTTCTTCAGTACTAGTAGGAAAATATGCATCGATTGTAATTGCCATTGTAATATGTTAACCTTTTCCGAGAATGTATATCAATTAACAACGAAACACACATTACTAACATTAATTAAATTAACAAAGGGATTTTGAGATAAGCTCTCTTGCGATTCATTTTGTTAAATCAGACAATTATAAAATCAACTTTCATATTTGCAAGGGACGCTATGGAAATGTGTAATTACTTTCAGATGTAATACTAAAAGTATATATCGTATACAGTACGACTAACTTAAGCATACGTTTTCCAGCAGCGGAGGCACATCGGCGGGAGATGTAGAAAAAAAATATTGGGCCCCTTAAAAGCAGAAATTTGGAAGTTGTAAAATGGCAAAATTGGCTCAGCATGATATAAATCATCGTCTAGAAAAATCATACTTTAATTAAAAGCATTGTAAAGTGCAGACGTGGGGGCGTGGTTATTGAAAGATAACAGAAATACATTTCCCATTAAATGGGAAATACAAGCTTCGTCTATATATTATGCTTGCACTCGTCTTATATCATACCAGTATATTGCCCACTTTACTCTGTGGTGGTACTCATGGTGGACAAGCTGCGTCCTGGGCAAACTTTTAGCTCCCATCCACTTACTTTAAGTAGAACTTATTATCTCACATCTCATGCACTGAAACTTATTGAAAAAAAGTAATGATACTGATGTAACAATAATTTTAAAATGCATATTTGATGTCACGCAAAATGTTCATAAATACTAAAATTTACGTCTTTTTGACGCCTATAACTTCCCAAAATCTGCAATTGAATCTGAAGCGGAATTTTTAAACATCTCTTTGAAATGTACTAAATTTGTGGCTTAACAAAAGCAAATGAGTAACTTATTTTTCCAAAATTATGTATTTTATAGTAAAACATGAAAATTTCTTAAGCAAATAATTACCTAGCCAATAATTCCATTTCCGGGTGCTAGAAAAAGTCTGCAAAGACTAATTCAAACCACAATAATTAAATCTGCTGTACTTCCTGTATACGAGAACTGCTAAACTTCATTTACTTTTTTCTTAATTCACCCTATTGGTCGAATGTATTAGTCTGAGTTTGACAGCAATTTTTAGTGCTTGTTTTTCACAAAACTTCAAATGATATTAATTGAACATTGACAATTTTCGTTCGATGTTCCCTTGATATGGTATAAATTTTAACAAATTTATTACATTTTAATGTGACGTCAGGTACCATTTCGACCGTCACTTTAGACGGTTTCTGGTGGAAATATTTTGCAAGTTACTATAATATAGACAGAGTTTTGTAAACACATTTTAATGAAACGCAGTCTGGCAAAAAGGCACCGGGAATTGGTTAATAAAACACAAAACATATGTTGTTTATTTAGATTTTCATTTTCAACGTAGTTCTATGGCAATGATAACATTTTCCGGAAAATACTTAATTTCTCCCTGCGAATTATCTTTTATACGTAGAAGATGAATATTGTAGTTGAATGATGATATTTGTTGAGTCTTTGCCAAGAAATTCGATCACAATGATCGTCTTGTGGTGATACGTTTCCCTTTGTGGAGTTTTCTTTCCACAAATCTAGTTTTTTAACGAATTTATATCTCTCGAGCGCTGCATAATATCCAGATAATTTTCTTTGTTTACCGCGAGACCTGACAAGAATTCCGAGTGCTCAACACCGTGATAATCAAAGAAACTGTCAACATTACCATGGGTTTTTTGATCAATTTCGACGTGGTATCTTGACTGGTTTGTATGTCAAGTTCATAAGCCCGTATTTCATTTCCAATTATATGCCAATTATAAATGTGGAGACAGAAATGTTTCCTAGTAGGTTCTCAGCGACAAGATTGGGTTTTTCAAAAGTTCGGATCATTCGGAAACATTCGATCAGCGATGCGTTTCATGTCCAAGCAATGACGTAAAAAGGATACGACAGACACAGAGTATTCAGCAGTTATATCTATTAAACTTAAATGACGATTTTTAGTCATCATTTGACAAAATCGATTCTTGATATTTTTTGACAGAATACTTAATAATACTTGTTCGAAAAAATTATAGCAATTTTGTTACAAATCATCTGAGGAAAACAATGAAATAGATAATGGAAAAAAGAAATATAAAGAATCTAAGAGCATTTGAATAAAAGTGTAGCTTCAAAAAAATTACAAACAAAAAAAAAGTAAAGAAGATGCGGGTGTTTTCCCCCGATTACGTCTCGAACGATTTAATGGAGAGGGAAAATATTTTTGTTAATCAACATAATCTTTATTTTTGAAAGGGGATTGGAAATTTAGCTTTAATAATTGTAGCATCAGTACTTGCAATATTTTAAAGAATTTATTATAACAAACATTATGTTATGTTATGAAAATATATATTATTCTGATTTTGGACCGGCCACCGACAACCGGGCTTCGGTTATTCCAGTGTATTTTAAAAATATACAATTTTGATGTGATACGATTCGTAAGTCAATTTTATTTTGTCCCACTGTTTAATTGTAACCAATAGTATATCAACAAGAACCATTACTAGTTATCTTGATAAACATATTTACGCATTTGCTGTGATTTCTATCTTATTTTCAGTATTTATTGAAAAACTTTTACGCACTACAGAGATATCACGAGTTTACGTATTGGCAAGACCCAAGGCTGGCAAAGACATAAAAGAACGTTTCAATCTCATTTTCAAAGAACCCGTAAGACACCAGCAATATTTATATATGACAGAATAATAAATGCTAACTCAAAATGAATTCCTTTGTTTTTCTTTAATATACAGCTCTTTGAAAAACTCCACGCCGTTCATGGTGATCCCGCAAAATTTATTAAACCCATAGCCGGCGACTGCGCACTGAGCAAATTGGGAATATCCCCGGAAGATCGTCAAGAATTGATTGAAAACGTCAATGTGGTGATTCATTGTGCAGCCACAGTGCGTTTCAATGAACCCCTTAGTAATGCGACGCAAATTAATGTTCAGGCCACAGTTGATTTAATGGAAATGGCTAAACAAATGAAACACTTAAAGGTGAGTGAGCAATTAATATGTTAATTTATGCAGATGATGGGCAAACACTTTTAATCATCTAAGTGTCAACTTGCATTATAACCTTTTGTTAATACGAAGCCAATAGATGGAATATAACTGAAAGGAAAAGATTTGTTACAGTAATTTAAAAGTGTGAAGCATTACTATAATAACTGAATATGAATGAGGCGATATGGTTACGTATGACCATAATATGAGCCGAAGTAATTATTTTAGAGTAATAAATATTATAAGATGAAAACTTAATGCATACTCGAATGTCATTTTCCAGAAAAAAAAATCAACTATGAATGTAACTGAGGATTTTGAATGTCAAAATTAGAGACATTCAAAAGCTTTGCTGCCAATATTGAACATAATATTCCAAATAGCGCAAAGTACATGT
>JAHXMU010000008.1:4023502-4070269 GCA_019455685.1 Philornis downsi
GCCAGAGTGTGTGTTTTCCTTCGAGTGCACCGGACTGTAAAAGAGTTGGAGTTTAGTGGCCAGTTTTATAATATGGATGCAATCACAACCAAAACAACAACGGCAACAACACCGCCATCACAACCCGGAGAGCTAATAATAACTGCTGCAACGATAGATATCGTTTCAATAGCCAAGTATGCGTTTTAAATCGCACATGAGACCAGCTATCGCTTTCGACGAACGGACGGACGGAGTGACATAAACCGCATTTTCCGTCAGCTGCTGATGGCTGTTGAAGTTAAATGTTATGAAAAGCGGCCGAAGAAAATGGAAAACTGGTGTATTGCATAACTATCATTTGAGAGTACATTTGTCTATTTCTTCTTTCTATCCGCATCCAAATCACCCATATCATACACCATAGTTAGTTTAAATTACCCAACTGTGTGAATATCCTGTTCAATTTGTAATCAAATGTTAGATTACATTAGACATGCCTAATGGCGTTAGCTTAAAACACTTAATATAGTAGGTTTTAAATATAATCAGTATTGTCACATCTAAGCGCAAATTCATACTCGTATACATGCATTTTTGACAATGGCCTGACCAACAAGTTATTTATTTCGAATGGGGGTGCTGGGTGAACATTAACAACTGCAATACAGGTGTGGTAAATGATTTAAGCAACGTCGATTCCACCGTTAAGGAATTATAGAAGAATAATAATGCTTGCATTATAGAAGAAGGATGTCAGTGTCAATTGTAGCACACCCAAACTCTTTGAGGCGCCTTAACTTTGGTGTGAATAATTGTAGGAGAAAAGACGTACACTGAAGCGCTTAAAACTCTTCAGGTTTCTGCTTAAATTGCAGCACTGAACGGTTGTATGTTGCCTTTCGACTTATCCAAATGAAAACACCAATTTTGAAAAAATTGCGGAGGATTGAAAGCAAAATTTAAAAATTGTTAAAAAATATTCAAAGCGGGAGTGAATTTAAGTCATATTTCAAATACTTGGAATATTACGAAAATTGTTTGGGCGTATTTACCTGTGTCTTTTTTCGAATATCATCATATCATTGAGGACATATCATTTCGCAAATGAAATGTAAAATTATTCTTTTAGTTATGAAATAGTTATGGTTTGAATTTCTTGACCTCTGATGAGATCATTCAAAATTCATTGGAACTATCCAAGAACCGTTTCTTGAAAAATTTGGTTTTTGGAAACTTAAAAACGTTTCAGAGCGATTTGAACTCAGAATTGCTCATTTTTTAATACCTAAAAATCTATTATTCTCAGTATATCAGAAATGCAACTACTGTATATAAATTTACGAAAATTATTTAACACTTCTTATTTTATTTTATTTTACCGAAATGTTATTTTTATTGTGATGCCATTAACCAGTTTTATTTCTGAATTTTAGGCTTTTGTACATATTTCTTCTGCTTTTGCAAATTGTTTGGTTTTCCATGGCGAAGAAAAATACTACTCCGAATACTTGGGCATAACCAGTGATAAATTGCTGTCTATTAAAAACATTTTGGGCAATGATAAACTGAATGATATGGAGGCGGAGTTGGTGGGAAAATTTCCCAATACCTATTGCTATACAAAATCTGTGGCCGAGGAAGCGATTTTAAGATATGGCAGTGATTTGCCCATATGTATATTCAGGCCAGGAATAGGTAAGTGGTCAATGAATGGAAATATAAATAGTAAAAAATAGTAATACAGATATCTTCCCGCAGTCTTACCTACATCGGAGGAACCCTTACCGGGTTGGATAGATAATTTGTATGGGCCAATGGGTATACTCTACGGCAGTGCCTATGGCGTATTAAGGGTCATGTATGGCAATCCCTCTAACAAGGCGGCTCTAGTACCCGTTGACTACTGTGCCAATGTTATGTTGGCATGCGCCTGGCATACAGCAACAGCTGTTAAACAAATGTAAGTGTGTAAGGAAAAAGTAACAAAGTTATTCCATCAATAATTTTTTATTTTTTCCCAGACCGTCGAAAGATCCTCCCATATATACCTTGGTGCCCGATGAAAACAATACTTTGCAATGGGGTGATTATAGGACTTATGTACAGCTTCATGGTGTTAAGATCCCGTTGGCCAGCATGATATGGTATCCATTTTTATTGTTCACTTCCAATGAGTTCTACTATCGTTTCTTGATTTTGGTCTACCACACCTTACCGGGCTATGTTATAGATTTCATGCTAATTCTAATGGGCAAAAAGCCAAGGTGATATAGCGATTGTTTAAATTATTTATTATCATCTTTACAATCATTTGCTTTAACGTCAATCTCTCTTTTCAGAATGACAAAGGCCTATAAGAAGATACACAAACAAGCAGAGGTGCTGCGTTACTTTACCAATAATAAGTTCTCCTTTGACACACCGAATACAAAAAATTTGTGGAAAGCCTTAACACCCGACGATCAGAAAATGTACAATTTCGACATGGCGTCATTGAATTGGGAGACATATTTCTACAACAGCCTTTTTGGTCTAAGGCGATTTTTGGCCAAAGAGGAACCGGAGAGCATACCCAGGGCCAAAGTATTACTGAGGAGGTAAATATTACTACTGTTAATGGAATTATGATTCAATTTAACGAAACAAACAATTTGCGTGCAATTTTCTCATACATTCAATTTATTTTTTAGATTGTATGTTCTCCACTGTTCACTTCATGCGGCAGTTTTTGCCGGTGTCGCCTGGCTATTATGGTCTCTGCTGAAATTAATATTTCTCTCAATACGTGCTATTTAGGCTAAGATAATATACTTACTATTGTAATTAATGAATTGTTAATATGTGTTAAATTTTTATTAAGTTTTAAAGGTTATTAGAAATCAGTTCATGTAGCGATTAAATATGTATATATTTGAAATATGCACATGACATTTTATAAATAAATAAAAATCTATTCCATTTATAGCGTGAAGGAAAAAATGTGATAAAATCGACTTGACATTTTTTTTATTTAATAGTGTTAAACTATTTTAAAATTACTTTTAATTACTTAATTCAATTACTTCGTCTAGATTATGTCGGAATTTTTTAACGGTGAAATTTTTCCATAACACTTTCCTATAAAATATACGTTTTATTGTTGTTTCATTTAATAAATGCGTTATGCAATATAAATCTATTAAGCAAATTTCATTGCGTCAAGGTTAGCAGATTAATGAAAAATAAAAAGTAACGATTGCACTAATTATTAGTATTAGGTGGCCGTTTAATTGTTGTAGCTGTATGCTATTTAAGTCATTTTGGTAAACTTTTTGTAATCTAAAACCAAAATACTAGAGCATTCGAACACGAATGGCTTTAATAGGTTCAATCGATTGGCTTTGTAATCTGTATATTACGTTGTACAGGTGGTATCGGTTAGAAAGATAAGATTTCACACTCAATGACTCAGCATTGTTTGAGTGCCGTCAAAAATTGACTTTAGCAAAGAAAAAATAAGCCATATTTTAGAACTTTTCTTCGCTAAAAATGAAAACGCAAATCAGGTGACTAAAAATGTTGAAAATTTCATGGCTCTGATATTGTAACAGAAATCGTCCAGTCCGATGGTCACACAAGTACTGTTCCGATTTTTCAGGAAATAAACATTGCACAAAAATCCCTTTGGAAAGACTTAAATAGGGCTGGATGCAAAAAAAAAAAAAATCGGGCTTTTATGGGTGCTAAATAAGTTAAAGCAAAAAACCTAACGGATCAAATTTCCGTCTGGGAACCGCTACTGAATTACAACAAGATCGACCCTTTTCTAAAGCGGATGATGACTGGTAGTTAAAAGTGGATCACTCGCAATTACGCCAAGCAAAAACATTAGTAGTCGAATCGCGGTAGACCGTTGCAAACCGTGGGCATGCCAAGGTCGACGGTCAGGAACGTCTTAATGTGTGTCCTGAAAGCCAACTTTGGCTTGTCAGGGACGTCTTAATGTGTGTTTGGCGATATTGGCAAGGAATCACCTACTATAAGCTGGTTCCTTATGTCCAAGTTCCTAATCTTAAAGCAATCGCTCGGAAGAGGCTAGCTTTGACCAATAGTATCGATAGGGATTCGCCAAAAGCTCACGGATGTTTGAATGGCAGGTTCTTATGCATCCACCTTAAAATACAGACCTGATATCAAGGGAAAATCGTGAAAATCGACCTTCAATATCATGCAAAAATAATGGACTACTTTCTACTATATCTTATCGCCTAAATATTTTGTAAAAGTTTGAATATAGTTTGGCTGGTAATCCTCGCATTAAGCGACAATTATTTTCCTCTGGTTTTCAATTTTATTTTTAATATTTAGCTATCGTTTGGGGCAAGCCTAGATCAAAATAGTGTAGAACTAAATAGTGATTTCAAAAATATGTACATGTATCTGAATAGATTTCAGAATGTTTTAAATAGCATCTAAATATCGTTATTTCGAGTATTATTTGTGGGTTTCGGGGATACGTTATTTACAATATGAGTAATCCAAACACATCACCTTGCGGGATAGATATCGACCGTTTACCTATTCCTCTTGGTAACATGTCAGTTTTTGTTTCAAATGTGAAAATGCGGCTTTTAGGAAGTTTTTGTATACCCGATTGTTGTTGATTATTTTTGTTTCAATTCTATAATTTCTAAATAAACACAATTTTTAATTAGAATTACTCGGGTATACTGAAAAAATTTGATTTCGGCGATTTTTGCAATGTGTGTTTTTTGAGTAAAGGATTTACAAAAGTTCAAACATGACCGAAAACGTGTTGAAGATGAATAGTGCCTTGGACGACCATCAACCTCTAGCAGTGCTAGCCATGTCCAAAATGTCCAAGGTTTCACACTGATGATGCTTTTCAAATGGTTCAACAAACACAATTTTAGAAGATGAAGGCGATGAAATAGTGTTGAATGAATAAAAAAGACTTTTTAAAAAATACTACGGCTGGTCTTACCTTTTGAACACAAAAGTACCTTTGCAAATATGCTATGTGCTCGAATACAAAAAATTGTCATCATATATTTTTAAAGGGAAAAGTTACTCAAACAGAACAGCTACAACAAAATACGAAAATATCGGAAATTAATAAAAATCTCCATGTCCTGAAAATGAAGCGAAATGCTCTCACTTTCGCTTTTTCGTAAGATAAAAAATTTCAAAATCTCCAATATAAAAAACTGCTGGAGCAGAAATGTGTTTCCAACTCGGAAACGTAACATTCAAACCCTCAACGTTTTGAGCCAAATAATTTTAAAACAAAAAAATCACTAAATAAAATCTCAATATTTTTCGGCTAGGCTAAAATATATGAGGGCTAGTGTTATCGTGGCGGCAATGCGATTTAGAAATATACACTTTTTTCTCCCAGAGTTATCATAAACTTCATCATTGTTGACCATAGACTTCAAAACCCACCAAATTGACAACATAACCTTTTTGCTGCAATTCGGCCTTTGATAAAGTTTGCCATTCCATTTTTTATCCCCAGTGGCAAAGTGCTTCAAAAAGGCATCATTTTGATTGCGTT
Source organism: Philornis downsi (assembly GCA_019455685.1). Classification (NCBI taxonomy): domain Eukaryota; kingdom Metazoa; phylum Arthropoda; class Insecta; order Diptera; family Muscidae; genus Philornis; species Philornis downsi. The sequence continues at coordinate 4,029,042 of JAHXMU010000008.1, forward strand.
TGAACAACGAATCATCACAAATCAGTGCTCACCCTTTTGATTAAATTGATCTCTTTTAGCTCCTGGGGAATCCAAATCTTTAACAAATCAAACCCATTTCAATACGTGTAAAATAGTCCTGCGCGACACTTTCAGCTTCTTTGCAACGTACTTCTCAACGCTCCAGTAGCCTTTTTTAAGCATGAAATTTCCAAAATGAACATTTTTGTTAAGGCAACTAAACCATACACGTCACAAATATCGCGGTATGCTTTCGTGGCTTATTTGCCTTTTCTGAAATAAAAGTGCAAAATATTACTAAAATGCTCCTTTTGTGCATCCATATTCACAACATGATTTAAAAGTGACCAGACCTCTGATATCAGAAAATGGGAACTTGTCAGCTGCCTAACTGCATTTCAAAAAATAACAAAATCACCATATGTGGGAAGAAAACAAAATTACTTTTTAGCCAACACAAAGCTGTTCTGCTGATTAACAAATAATGACTCTACAGCAAACTGCAAATCCCATTAAAAATAATTGATAATTGCAAGACAAATTGCGTCAATAATCCTTCTATGTACACAATTCATAATAAAACTAATTTATCTAATTAAACTAGTACAAAAATATAATTGCCGTGAAAACATATATTTTGTTATCTTAATTAACTTTATTAGCTATAATCGCAGCTCTCCATGTCTTATTTAATTAGTAAATTTGTAAAATGTCTGTTTAGAACTTTGCGATCTTCGATAATGAAGTAAGACAACGCGCAACCTCTTCAAGTGAAACTAAACAAAGCTCGACCCCTCAAGCATGAGGTTCTATTTATTTTCAATATATCAAGATACTTATCGATGTTCTGTTTATCAAGTCATATCATCCGTTAGTACTCACGCTTGTTAACGCTATCACCGACCGTTTCTTGCCACTGTTTAAAACAAACAGGCAGCCGTTGAGCAATAACTAACATAAACTTGCAATGTAAATATTATACATTGTGAATTATTTATTTTACTTTTTTATTATTAGCAATTTTATTTCTCAGAGTGCATGAAAACGGATTTGCATTTACTTTTACGCTGCTTCTGACGTAAATCATTGCACTTAGCGGGGCAAAGGTAATTCTAGAGACTTGATATGAAATGATAATAATTGCTAAAGGCACAACAAAGTTATTGGCGAAAACTATGCAAGTTAGCGTCAATATCGATTAAACCCTGAATTTTGAAATCGCAATTAGGAACTTACTCACGAGATGGGAAGTAAAACTTCTGTCTAGCACTTGTCAATCAACACAATGGAAATGTAACAAATTTAGCCATGTAAAATTAATTTTATTGTTGATTATACTTTAGAACGGATATGATATTAGATTTTATTTTAGAATATATATGAGTTCAAGTATTCCACGGAAGTTTCATGCAAATTTTCTTTCAGCTATAGTTATAAACAACAAGCTGTGGTTAACATAACATTTTTTTATTGTATATGAAATGATCGTAAGGTTGATTTTTTGGGAGACGCGTCTTTTCGTTTTGTTTGGAAGAACATAATTCAAGGGTGGTGTACAAAAATATTTCAAAAGCCATCATATAGAAAACAAGCGACAGAATGCAAAAATGTGAACAATTAAAAACACAAGGTTTTCATAGTTCTAAGGCGTTTGGCCGAAAAGTAGCCAAAAAAACAAATCCCTAAAATACAAGAATGTTCAAATATCACAAAATGCATCAAAGGGTTCCGGAGAAATATATTTAACCAGTTAACTTTCACATAGTTTCATCGCTTTAAATCGCTAAAATCAAAAAATCGAAATACAAAAGTGTCAACAACTTTCCGTTTTTTTTTGAAATTTGGAAAAAGCAGTTCTGAACAAGTGTGTTAAAAAAGTAACAAAAACTCTTGGAAACACAAGAATAATAATATTTCAAAAACATGGTATCCCTCTGAGCAAAATATCAAATTTTCAGCTTACTAAATGGCCTGGAAAAAATAAAGTGCCAAATTTTTACCTTCCCAGAAAATGCTAAAAAAAAGATTGTTAGACTACAAAAATTCCAAAGCAATTGGACAAAATGCCATCCATTACATTTGGTAAAGAAATATTCTAAATATCGCCAAATAACTAAAACGCAGAAATATCTAATTCTTTATCTTGAAAACGGATCATCCAATCACGAAAACAACCAAATTTGGGTTTTCTAAGGATCTGAGCAGCGGCACCCATCAAGTTGACCACAAAATTTAAGAAGTCGACAAAAGTAACGCAAATATACGAAATACGAAAGTATATATGAAACAGTATTCATTACGTATAGTATCGTTAAGTACAATCGCAATCTTAACTACAATCACAATCTAATGATTTCAAGAAAGCGGTGATCATTATATCGTGTAAAGAAGCATTCAAACAGTCAGCAAATAAAAAAATCGCTAAAATACATATGTGTCAATATCTCAAAATTGTCAATAACTACAAATGTGTCAATAGGAAAATTGGCACCTATTATGTGATGTTAAAATGTGTTCTAAAAGTCATCAAATAAAAATTTGCTAAAATTCAGAAACATTAATATCTGGAAAACAGGATACAACATTGCAAAAAATTATCTGGAGGAAGCAGCGCCCATTATATTGTGCAAACAAATGTTCAGAATCGCGACAAATGAAAAACATCTAAAATAAAAATACGTCAATTTTTCGAAGTTGACGAAGAAAATACAATTTTTCAGATTGTAAAAGGTGAGAACAAAAAAAAAAAAAAAAACAAAAACGTTGCCTATCATACGATGTAAATGAAAATTCAAAAATCTTCAAATTTAGTATGTCCATATCTAGACAACGAGGGCATAAATGCTAAAATAATCTAATTTTTGCTTTAAAAGAAAACGGAAACATGCTGTTGAATCAGAATTTAGGAAATCAACGGATAAAATATATAAAAAGCAGAACGGAACAACACAAAATATTTCAGAAATACAAAAATTTCTATATCACTATATTACTGGGTGGTCGTCAATCTGTGATTTAACAAAATATTCAAAAATCGCCAAATGAAATAAAATAAAACTCAATATGTCAATGACCCCAAATCGGAGCTCTCCCCCAATAGCAGAATAAACTTAATTTTGACTTTAAGTTATTGTCCCTATAATGAAACCAAAAATCAGTATGTTCGACACTAACAATTGGCGATAGTCTTATGATATATGTAAGTGTTGTGTATTGTTTAACGATATTCCAATTTATCGAATGAAAGTGAAATTGTACGAGAAAGGAACACGTGTTAATTTATAGTATTAGCCAATAACATGCCAAATATCTCAGCAACTAATACTCGAAGTTCGTTCATAGACACATTTATCAAACACTAGTGAAGGGTTCAACTTATGTTCTTTTGATTAATATTTAGAATTTTTTCCTCGTACTCTTACCAATGTCGTTGCATTAACATTTGTTAGAGAAGATATACCGAATGTAAGCAAAAAGTGTCTCCCGAAGAAATAGAATTATCCTTATATTCGCGTCTACATCACCTGTCCTCTTGGCACATTCCACTTTTTTAAGATAAATTATTCGTACTAAATGTTTTATCAACTGTGTTATATTGGGAGTAGAAAAAGTCTCCGTTAATTTACAAAAGTAACTCCAGGAGTAAGTTCTGGTTGTAATTGTCAGATATAACGTTGTATTGTAAGATTGTGCGTGACAAAGTCGAGTTTTGAGACGAATTAATTTGAAGAAATCAGCTGATGCCTATCGGTTGCTTGTAGAAGCATATGATAATACTGCTTTAAATAGGAGAAGTTGTCGTGGCTGGTTTCCAATATTTAAAAAAGGTGAGTACGATGTCTAAGATAAAGAATGTCGCGGAAGATCAAAAGTGTACGAAGACGCGGAATTGGAATTATTATTGAAGGAAGAATCGTAGGAGCGAGTTTTGTTAAGTCTAAGCTTTAATACGATAGCATAAATTTGTAAGCTCACGTTCTCTTTCACAATATTTTGGTATCGTGGAGCGTATTTCCACATCAACGTCAACTTTATTAATTCCCCAAAAACGTACAAAGTTGCTCTATTTATACTAAAATTACTTATTTTAGAAAATACTACAATATTTCAGAGAACACATATTTACATAATGGGTGCAACAAAGACAAACATATTTACAGAATAGTGTTGTATATCATAGACTTAATTCCAGAATGTTCTTATTTACATAACAAGTAAAAATGAGATAACAATAAACTATATAATAGGAGTGATAGGAACAAACATAACTTGTTGTCGTAAACGTAATTCTAGAAAAGTCCCACCCACAGATAAAGGGGGAAAGAGATTACATATACCATACTTGAATGTTCTAGGCGCAGTTTTGATGATCTTTCTAGAGTATATACTTAGACAAACTTCACTCATATACTACAATATGGAATTCAAATAATTTCGATTTTTATAATTCCAGATGCGATCGTTTTCATATATTAGTAATTACATTACTCTGACCTATAAAAATATTGACAAAAATATGCAAAATAATCGTAATATTGAACAAAGAGAGCGGTCAAGAGAGCAGTATTAGCTTGGTCTCCGGCCACTCTAATTATCTCAATTTTCTGCGGAATTCCGAAACAAGTAATTTCACGTCGTTCACAATCGTTGGGATCATGAGTTGTTCAAACAGGATGAAACCAAGACTGGAAATCTCTTCCAAACACGATTGGTGAGATTCAGCAAAGCTCTCAAAGCAAAGCACTCAATACAAATCAAGACAAGGCAAAAGTATTCAATTGCATGATAATGCTCGTCCACATGTTGCACTGCCGGGCAAAATGGACATAGAAATCCTCAATTGGGTTGCCCAAACTCATCCAACGTACTCACCAGACATTTCCCCTTCCGGTAATCACTTATTTAGGTTTTCACAATAATGTGATGAAAACATTAGAGACTTAGTTGCATGTCTACAGAAAAGTTTTCCATCAATAGCAATATAAAGACTCTAAATAGCCCAAATAGAAAACAAGTGGTTGGTTTTCCAAAGCTCCCTTGATTTCTAAGATATTACGAAAGACAAATTTATAAAGGGACCTCTTCAGTTCAATACGTACAACAAGTGGGTTCAAAAAATAAGGTGAATTTTCAAATTTCGCGGACTACGCACATTCGACTTTCGATTATTATTATTTTTTTTTTTGTTGGTACACTCGTCTCGAAGATATGTTGACGGTTTTATCCATGTAGCGGTTTTATCCATAAAGATTGGCTTTGCATTTAAGAAAAATGTTCATGCGAAAATATTCCCCTCGAACGCAATACAATTATGTTATCGTTTTTTATAATCCTCGAAACATGGCAAATAGTCTCCCGACGGGTTAAAAAGGTGTCCCCGAGGTGGTCTTTTAAAATTAGGAAACAGTCAACTATCGGTGCTAGTTGAATTTTGGCGAAAATCTCACAAAAGGTTTATAGCACATTGCCCATAAATCCGGCCTCCAACACTCCAATAGTATTGCCAATTGAAGGTTCGGGGCAGCGGAAGAAACTCATAACGCACAATAGCACTATTATTGAAGAAAACTGTCAGCATAACATTGATTTTTCAGCGACTTTGATGCGAAATTTTTGATCTTAGCTTACCTTTGGTACCATATGATCATAGGTAGTTTCACTCCCCGTAATGATTCATTTTATAATGTGCTGATCACCAGAAATCATCTCTTCACTGATATTAATGTGACGACTTTTTAAAAAAAAAATGGGATTTAACGTTTAACACCCAAAACATCTGCTAAAGTCGGTTCCACCGATTCGAACTTGGATTTGTTGGAAGTGACTTTCTTGGAACTCTTTCAATGGTGGTCGTCTGAGCCTTCTACACTCTTTAATTCGTTCTCGACTTCTTTCTTTTTTCTGCTGAAGTCTGTTCAGCGAAGACGTTCTGCAACATTCTAAATGTTTTTGCTTCAGAAAATTTATTTCGTCAATAAAGATTAATGTAACGTATTTGTTCAACAAAATTACTTTTTGCGTCCTACTAAACCAAGCGTAGCTCTAAAAATTAATAATATTTGTGATGTGAATTTTGGCATAGATGTCTGTTACGACGCCACCAACATAGAGCAAAAATATTTCTGAGCTTGGATATATCTGCGTGATTTAAATTGAAAAAAGCAACAGAACTTTATGCTAGTAAATATATTTTTTCGAAATTTTTTTTCTCAATTCCCATAAATTATTTTAGGATTTTTTCTTTCTTTTCGAGTTTTTATTTGTCAATTCCCTTAAATTATTTGAAGATTTTTTCTTAAAAAAAAATGAGTGTATTTCACACACGAAACGACACAACTTTATTTGACACCCTCAATTCAGACGTCAAATGCAATATAATGGTGCTTCACTTTGGTAAACATTTAATATTAATTTCTTGTTACAGGATATTAAGCATCCGCCACAGTAACATAAATGTCAAAACGTTTATATGTATACATATATACGAGTACGTTTATGTATATACGTTTATGATATTTACCAACGACCAGGATATCATCATATCGTAGAGAACATTTCCCTTCACTTACCGTCATTTGTTGAATGCACAGTTTTAGCGCCAAAGTCATCTGTGGCAATCGTATGCGGCACAGAACACAAAGGATTTTGTGTAGCATTTTCGGCACCAGGAAAGGAGGCAGCCGGTGATGAGGCTAATGTAGGTGGCGCAGCCGCCAGCAGTGCAACATCCGAAGCTGTTGATGGCGAATTGTAAGAATCACAGCCGTTTAAAAGGAAACAGCAAGACCAGATTGTTAATAATGCAATCAATTTAGAATAGACTAACATGCTTCTTATTTTTCGGCTTTTTAACAATTCCCGGACGTTAACATGCCACGCACTCACAATCATTTACAATGTTTTATTACCAAATGAAGATTTATATGTGCAGCATAGTAAATCCAGCAGTTTAACTGCAAGAACAAATCTTAAAATTAATTGTTTTTTATGTTTTTCCTTAAGCTCGTTTTTCATTCTCTTAGATATTTATCTTTTCTCGACATATTTGTGGTCACACCAATTTTTTCGACAATGAAGTTGTTCTTTTCTGACACTCAAGGATACTAAACGATGCGTTTCTTATGACAAACCAATACAAACTGAATGCCACAGTTGGCGTTAAAACTCTTTTATATGAAGTGAATCCAAAGCATCGTCATCGCCATCGCTATCTCCGTCATCGTTATCAGCTTAACTTCTTTTAGAGCTATGGAAGATGTTCCTCCAGGGAGGTGGTGCAGGATGATGGTGGCAGTGCAACTCTGACTCTCTGATATTTCGTGAAACAAAAACCATTGAACGATTCCTGCTGCTGGCGACTGGTAACGACGAACCATCGTCGTTGCATAAGGACATAAGACGAAACTCATTCATGAAACACAGTACGAAACGTTGAAACAAAACAAAAAAAAAAAACTTAAAATTTCTTTTTACTTAATACTTGGAGGGGAGGAAAGTGTTTAAAACACGAGTTTTCACAACTAAGCGTTGCAAATTTTACCATAGATTCCGGCAGAAACGAGGATTCTTTGATAATGATCCAATAAGCGACAGCAAATCCAAAATTTCATCTAGCATTATGAGTGTAAGAAATTATATTTGAATCCACTATAAAGTATCCTCAAATGTGAACGTGATGTACATAATGTGTGCTAAATTGTATTGAATTAAATGCAACTGCTTGAAGGTATTGAGATAAAATTAAATCGATTAAAGACCACAAAGCAATACAACAAATGTAAATTTAGATTGATGCAGTTGACGAATCAGGAGTTACAGGAAATTTCAGAGAGTCGGTCACTTTCACAATGCGGTCCACTTTCATTTTGAGACTCTACCTAATTAAGATCTTAATTAATTGTAAAATTTAGTATACCTATACATACATTTTACTGAAAATACGGTAATTGTTTGGAAAATATGAAGAAGCGTGGTTAGCCAGTAGAATTTCTAAAATGTTACCCGGAATTATGGACGAAAATTCAGGTCGCTTCAATATACGTATTAGAAGTTACAGGGACAAAATTTAATTTTGGGAAATCGGCCAATTTGTGTGACAGATACCAGAAGGGTTGCGGTCCATTTTCATTCCTGAACACTGCCTCGGTAAAAGACCACCATGTATCAAATCCAATTTAATGTAACCCAAAAAATATGCACATAAATTAAATCGGTTATTTGTGAGGGGTACCAGAGTTGGCGTGTTCGATTTTTTTAGATCTCACTAAGACTTGTAGAATTAGGAGTTACATGGAACAAAACTTAATTTCCAAAAAATCGTTTAGTTTATATGTACCAGAAGGGATTGGCTGTCATAGTCCATTTACAATTCCCGACCAAATTTGAAGAAGTTTAATTAAAATTTACGGCAGTTATCGCATCTAGCAGTCAGTTAGCTAGACAAACAAGCGAATATTGCTCAATCGACTTAAAGAGTAACATCTGATTAAAAGATACTTAGTGCTTTAAATTCTCTCTTCTAGATGTTACATTTTTGTCGTATCAATTGATATATACCTCAATTTCTTCGGCTGAAGGTATGAAAAGAAAATTGTAACTAGTGCGTGTATATGCAGGAACCTAACTTTCAATATGTAATAATATAGGACTACGATGGCCAAACAGTAGACCAAATGGATCGCCGCCGCCAGAACAATATATATTATCCAAAATTTCAGGTAAGATTTTTCGGAACTCATTTTTGGCCCGGCTATTCAACTGGAAGAACTTTTATAAATTCTAAAATTTCGGGCTTCCCACTATATACTTTGCAAAGAAAATGAAAATTTTGTAAAGGTATATATGCCGCTGATAACAAATGTGGATTTTTAGTGTCCCGAAACTCTAGTTGGATTTTCTATATTTCGGGTTTTGCTCTCGACTAAATTATTTGTATATCTGTTCGTATATTGTCTTACGTTTATTACAACGGTTCTATTACTTTTGTGGAAAATATTAATTCCTGAATTTTGACATCTCAAGGGTTTACAACATGTTGATAATTTGTAATCCTCTTCTTTAAGTTTATTTCTGAATTTTGTAATTATATTGGCATGCTAAAATCGAGTATGTAATATTTGTTACTGAAACATAACCACTGGCAGTTCCAATAGTAGAATCAGATGGCGGTGGTCTAATAAATCTCTCGTCTTTAATGAAAATTATTACGAAAACATGAGAAAAAGAAAGAAATGGAACCCACCAAATGTCGACTACCATTGAAAGCATTACAAAGCTCACGAAATATCCAAACTTCTTACAGAGAATGTGTCTCTATCATATTGGCGAATATCCTTAGCAAGAGTAAAGTTGATAACGCACATGTAACATACAAGCCAAGGATGCTTTCGACGCAAAAATCGTGACAGCTACAACAGCTGCCATGCAGAAATGCATGAATTCGAATGTGGATTTATAGTGGGTAAGAAACTTGGCGATATCTCCTGATCATAACATGAAAAACTAAGCTGATAACTAGGCAGTAGATAGGAGGTATGCTTCCAACTTCGTGCTGCTGTAGTAACTAAACGGTTAAGGGCGGCGTGTAGATTTTTGGCAAGCGTCAGACTGCTATGATGTTAATAAGTTCACGGAAGCAAATCGTTAGACACCGTAGATTAAAAAAAGGTACCGAAATAGAATTGAAACGTCGCAGTATTATTGCTTTATATTTGGCTTCAAAATCGCAATTAGCTATTTTTAATGAGCTTTGACCCTTACGGTCAAAACGGCTCGAGATGGACATCTAAAAACATCAACATTCCCAGAAATAGATCGAAAGAAAAGCGTAGTTCAATGGGGAAAATAGTCAAAGTGTCTCCTGGAAGCATACGGTACATATTAAAAAATGAACTACGATCGAAGCCTTACAAAACACAAACAGTGCAAGATTTAACACCTACATAAAAGGTAATTCGCCTGGCAAAAGCAAAAGTTTTAAAACACATGTTCATTGGTAGCGAGTTTGAAAATGAGTAATTTTTGATGAACAAATTTCTACGATTCAGCAGTATGTAAACAAGCAAACGATCGTATTTGGTCAGAGTGGAAATCAAAAGACAATTTATACCAGCCCTGCGAAAGCAAGCACCCAAATCAGTAATGGGTTGGGCCACGGTAACTGCCCCAGGACACTCACCTCTCATTTTCATTGAACAGGGCAAAGCAAATCACCAAAGCTAAACTATGCTTTAATACCATGGGCACATAAACGATTAGACGTTTCAACAAGACTCGGCATCATTCATAAAACCCTTGAAACTCAACATTTTTTGCGAAGACAAAATTCCAGTTTCATTTCTTTACAACAATGACCATTATAATGAACTTTTCAATACGGTGCATTCTGGACGCCAATGTACCAACCAACCAACCAAAAAATATGAGACTTCTATGCCTCAAAGACAATGAGACAAAGTAATATCAGGCCACGTTCGTAAAGCGTGCGAAGCCTTTCCGGGCATTTCCTGGGCATTTTTAATTGGTAACACTTTGAGGACCAACTCCTGTAATTAAGGCTAATTGCTATGTTCGTAAGTGTTATTATATCTGCTCCTGTTTTCAAAATATATTGCAAGGACAACAACAACATGTGCTATGTTCAGGACCCATTTTCAGCCAATCTGCTGAAACTAAAATTTGCAGCATTTTAAAAGCACTTTTGGATGCCTCGCAAGTAGATTTTAGAAAAGCAGCGCATCTGAAATTGAACCCGATTTGAAATTCGAAACTTATTTGAATAACTCACATATCAGCTTCAAACAATCATATTATCCGTATTGAAATGAAGTCAGAACAAGAGTTTAATGACAGCCATAAATTGATCGTGCTGAAGTTTGCAAAAAAAAAAAAAAAAAAAAAAACAAAGAACACGCAGACTGAAGAATGAAAAAAATTCAATTCGTTAAATTGTTAAGTCATAAGTAGTTTTGCACAATCCCTTTCGGTATTGATTTATTGGGCTGCCTCTAGTTCCCGCGTAAATCCCGCATGCAAAATTCTGAAAGCATGAACTGAGAAAATTATGTCACCATATTTCATAAGATCTCTATAGGATTTAAAGCATAAACCTGCTTCGAATGTTATTTTTTAAGAGGATAGCGAAAAAATTGATACATTGCGGTCTAGTCGAGAGTAGTTTCTGATTAGTCAAACATATCTGAAATTTTAATATGAATATATGAGGTATTCTGTAACGTGAATTTTATACCAGCGGGGTCATAATTGATTTGAAAGTAGAGTTTAGGGAATCAGTTAAAATCACGGCATTGTATTCCAAAAATTGGTTAAAGCAATATCAATTATAAATATAAATAAATAAATCATTATTGTTAAGACGCTAAATTATATTTAAAAGGATTTTGGATTATGTTGCCATACTTAAACATTTAGTTTTTTGTTTTGTATTTGTTGTACCAATAGGTTTATTATGTGTTATACTAACGAATCCAATATTTAATTAGATATTAAATATTTAATCATTATTTAGAGCAAAAATATGTTTGCAATTATTTGCCACAACGTTAAAACTCGAAAACCACAAACCTTATTCGAATTTTGCTGAGTTTATCTTTTAAACCAACCGTGGCATGATGGTTGTACACGCGACTATCGCGGGTTTAATTCGCCATACAACCACATTTTACTATTTGAGCGGTGGTTTCTTCGATGTGTCTGACGAAGACGTCGAGTAGTCTATTAAATACTTGTAAAACCGTGAAGTTCAGAATCGTCGTTAAACTGTAAGAGAGAAGCTCTACCATACCTCATTCATGGAGCTAAAGGAAATTTGTTTCCTGTTATACATACATACATATATACAATTGCAGTATATATATGTATATACCTATATATATATAAAAATATATATATATATATATATTCATATATAGATTTAATTTATGAATCCAAACTATAGACATAACAAAAATTCTATTGAATCTTCCTTAGCGCTTTAAACTTCCCTCTTGCCAAAGTTTTCCGGCAAATAGACACATAGTCAGACGAAAAACACAAAACACAAAATAAAAACCGCCAAGCACAAGTAGAAGTTTTGTTCCCTGTTCTTAGGTGGCTGTCAAAGACCTTCACACGCTTACCAATGATGCCAAAAACATACCCAAACCTATCATACTTGTACCCTACTCAGCGAGAATATTATAAGAGAAAAAAAAAATAATACAAATACAGCCACATCCTGTAACTGCGGTTCATTTCCGCATCCGTTTAAAATTAAGGCCAAACATCAACACTCACACGCTCGCACTTGCAGTGTACACGTACAGCATAGCTAACTATTAAGTACTCACACTGTCTTAGTTCTAACAATCCTCATAGTCAATAGAAGCAGGCATCCATGAATCCATGGATGGTTAGAGCTATCGCAAGGAATTTATGTTAGGGTGCAGGGTGGCATATTTTGTGATTGTCATTTTAGAAGAAATATGTAATTTAGAATTCAATCGCCGTTGTATTCTTAGTAACTCTGATCTGTTACAAACAAACCAGAGTCCAGTAAATCATGTTCAAATGAATAAAATCAAAACAAAAAATGTTTGCAGGTGGAGAACAATGCAACAAAGTTATTATTTCTAACAGAAAATTTGATATCTGTTTAAGTCTTACGTGTTAATATTTTCAAGAGCCATTCATTCTAAGTGTTGTAATTATTTCAGTTGGATTCATAAAATTTATTAGTTTTACAGCGTATATAGTACAGTTATTATATGATAGGGGGCGCACAACGCTTGAAATATATAAAGCTGATCCGTGCTTTGTTATTTTATATTTTTTATATTTCAGAATTGTTTAAACGATTCGAATTTTTCGACAAAATTTTAATTTTTCCAACACAAATGGTAGTGCCTGTTTGTGAGTGAAAACATTTCGATTTAATATTTTATTTTATTCTTCTACGATTGTGTCCACCCTAAAGTACGTGTGTGTATAAGCAAACACACGACTGTGAACTGTTTCTGTGAACCTAAGTGAGATATCGTAATTCGTAATAATTTGTAGTTTTGGTTTTTTACATTTCAATTGCATGTTTAACATATCAAAACTATTAGGAGGGTAATGTTTTGCAAAGACAATTGGAAAAGAAAACATCGTTGTGGTTATTCCATGGATTAAGAAGGACGATAACTGCTTAAATTCATACGTACGAGTTCGTAGCCGTTATTTGTCGGGGTTGATAATGAGGAAGCAATGGCAAAACAAGCTCCAATGTTAAAGAATGGTTTGTGGATATGTTGCTGTGACCGGATTTAGCCATATTTATACAAAATAGGTCAACGCGCGTAACTTAAATATACTTTTTTAGTGCATTTATCATGGTAAGAGAAACTGTGCTATAAATAGCCACAAATAATTAGACAATGCGAACGGGGAAGTATAATGCGTAAAAAAGTTGACTAATCAGAAATTCAGATCAATTTTGAAATATGGGTAAAACATTTTTCTCAAGCGAGAAGTGAACTTTTTTCACCATTGGTAAGATGGACCCTTGAATGATTTAGTTTGGAACGGTTAGACACATAAAATATTCATTCTTCTGCAAAATTTTGAATAAGTCAAACATTTTACAGACCTGTTCAAAGCAATCAAAATTTTAAGGAACTGCTTTATGGGCAGACATTTGCCATAATCAGTGACACGGTTTGAATCCTAATCTGCAAAGATTTTCTAATGTGGCATCCAAGCCACCAAGTTAAATTTCGCGAAATATATATCAATCGATATGTTATTTAATAATCTATCGAAAAATCGGAAAATCTCTTAAATATTTTGAGATTTGCGCATTTTATAATTATTTTGTGCCTTTTGCGAATATCAGAGTATATCAAACTTTCGGAAATGTTGAATGTTTAACGATTCCACACAAAGCTATATTTATAGCTTAGTTATAATTCGTGGAATTCAATTCATGGAATCCAAAAATTATAAATTGCTGAAAACAAATCTAACATTTTGAACTTAAACTTGATTTTATTTGGACAGGGTTCAAGTTTCGGGGGCAAATAATTAAAATGTAAGATTTTAAGATTTTAGATTTTAAGAAGGAGAGACCACATTTTCTCACTACAAATTGTTTTTCTTAATTTTAATATCTATTGGGTTAATAGTATCAGGGCGACCTTAAATTTGTTAATTTAATTTTTTAGCTAATTGGTAACATTTAGAGGGACGTCTAGTAAAGGATTAAAAGATTATTTTTGTGACCAGCCTAATGATACACTTCAACTAAATGCTTTTGTGTGTCTGAATCTTTCAAAGCTCGTATCCATTTTCTCATTGCCTTTCTGAATACAGCCGTCAATAAATCTGCGCAGAGGAATAAAAAAAATTTTTTTTTTTTTTTGCTATATTCGACTTTATTCAATAACATAGGCTCCTTCAATATAACGGCCTACACAACGAGTTCAACGTTTATCCTAAATTTCGATATCTTTTATAAGATTTATCAAGCCTCCCGATATACGTTTCATTTTCTGCAATGATCTTATAATTTTATAATACCTAAAAATTCTTCCCCAGGCCACACTTTATGGGTTTGCAAATAGGAAATAGCCACTGGGAGACAGATTTGCAGAATGAATGATGCATTGTCTTTATGGGAAACCATCCTTTCTTCAAACGATCCAAAAGCGTCATATAATATTCATTGCTCACTATTTTTACTTCCTCAATATTATCGATTAGTAAAATGCCATGATTGTACCAAAGTATTGTGATGTTAGCTTTATGGGCCGGTTGCATAACTCATCACATTGCACGGAGTGCAAATTCACTAAAAAACCTCTTATTTGCACAGTGTGATACACTTTTTGAATTTATTTTGACAAAGGACTTAAAGAACATATAAAAATTGAAAATAGGTGAATCTTATCTCCAACAATACCCAGTGGAATTCGTCATTTTATAAATTCGTACATCACTAAATATTAATTTTAGTGCGCTTATTTTACGATTATTAAAAACATGGCAATAAGTTCCTTTTAAAATTTGAAATAAACCATGTGAATTTTGTACGAAAAAATGTTAACAAATTTTCCTATAGATTTACAAACCGTAATAAACTGTTCCATACAACATATTTAGAAGTTTCTAAATAATTTATATCAGACAACATCAGGCAAGATTATCAAATATTTGCCGGCAAGCAGAAAAAAGGTGTAGCTACAAAGCGGTCCATTTTTTGGTTGTCTGCCTGCAAACAAAATTTATATTTATATTTATATTGGAGTGTCAAGCATATTTTTCCAGATTTCTGATCTTCATCTGCGTTGAATGTCAACTGCGTTCAGCATCATCGGTGGCCGTACGATCTCGTTTAAAGTCATTCATAAGTCGGAAAATTTGCATTTTCGACGGAGGAGAGTCTCCATAACATCTGTAAAGATATTGCGAGATTGAACGGCAAAAAAAATAATAAAACCACACGAAACCCTTTTTTTCACTGTTTGCCAGAAAAGAATAATAATAGCAAAATAATATGAAATTTTTACAAAAATTGCAATTTTTATGTACATCAATCTATGATGTTTTGACTGGAGTTTATAAAGAACTATTCAATTAAAATGATTTCACTGATATCTGCATACACACTGCAATAAAAAAGTTGAAAATACATAAATACTAACACTTTATATATCTCTGCCCAAACAAAGACGAAATCTGGATGACTATATTTAAAAAGCGATGAAAAATAAAGAAATTTCCTCTGGTCTACTGAATGCATACGAGATTGAGGTATAGTCAGTCATGTGGCAAAATATAATTTCTGTTTACATTTTCTCTTCAAATAAAATTTCATCCGCAGCTCGTTTACAAATATAAAATGATTATGTGCAACAGATCTCCAACAATCGGTGGAATGAGAGTTTTACATGTTAATACATTGTCCATATTACATTTTAAAACTAAAACAAAAACAGTTTTCGAAAACTGCAAAATAAGAATATGAACAATACCCATTTCTTAACAATTTTTTCGCCAAAATCTTTGAAATTGCCATAATTTTACAGTTTATTCTCTATTGTTTTGAACTTAATTCATTTTCAAACTAATCCTAAAAGTATTCGATAAATAAATATATTAATTTATGCAGAACAACCGGATCTTTATTCTCAACAGAATCACAATTGAAATCAACATGTGAAATTGTTGGTTAACACAGGTTGGTTAGAACTGGTGGATGGACATAGGTTTACGAGTTGGGATTCAAACCAATCCACCAGATTCAGAACGGCGTATTCCAACTGGATCGAAAAAAATAATAATAATAATTATAATACAAATAAATAAATAAAAGTTACTGCAATTTGAACTGTTTTCTTTCATTATCGCGGTATTGCGCATTCGGAATTCTTAGAAGAAGGTCAGACGGTAAAAAAAGAATATTATCTGGGTGTTATGCGGTGTTTGAGAGAGCAAATCCATCAAAACAGGCCGGATTTTGGGAAAGACAACTCATGGATTTTCCACCGTTGGAAACGCACTTCACACGGCTATCATTGTAAACGAATTTCTGGCTAAAAATTAACAAATATCATCGATCAACCCATTCTTTTTGCATGGATTCGACTAACTTTTTTCTCTTTTCCAAAACTCAAACTCAAACAATATCAAAATTTTCGGCGAGAACCGAAGTCATTTCTGGAAAATGCATTTATTGATTGGGAAAAGGGTCCAAATTTGTACACAATACAACATAATTGAATGCAAAATAAAAATTTTGTATTTTATTAGCCAATTCCCGGTACCTTTTTGAGGTAGCAGGAAAAATATATTCAAATAAATTGGTGGTTTTGTTGAAAAAAAAAAAAAAAAACTAAAACTATATAAGGCTAAAGGCATAAAATCTAACAATTTTGTTATTTTACTGAGCGAATTCTTGTTAGCGCCTTAGAACGTGGTTGTGTGGTGTATAGGCGCAGTGTGATTTTTTGCTCATAGCTCCGATATTTATGGTCATGACTGAAGTTAATTGAAATATTGACAAATAAAAACCCACTTATTGTTGTAATATAAGTGGGCTTTTATTTTAAGTAAAGATCTTTAAATTGAACGATCGAATTGCCAAGTCAAAGTCAAACACAATTACAGAAAATGTTCAGTAGTGAACCTACGACATTTTGCCATCAGATTGTTTAAATGCAAACGACAGCACTTTTTCATTTAATGCAAAATGCTACTACAGTCACAATGTTTAGTATCGTTGATATACGATAGTCAATTTCAAACGTGATGCGACAAAAATATATGTGCAAAAAACCTGAAAACAGTATCTTTAAGAACTTATCCCATTGGTGAGCAAATTTTTGTTTTATTGAGCGACTATACAGCTTCTAAGGTTGTCTTAAATGGATCTGAAATAACGCATTTGCAACTATTTTCACAAATTGATCTTTAAATCAAATCAAAATTAAATAAAATTACTTACTTACTTACTGAAATTTTTCTAATGGAAATAATACAACTATAACGTACACTTACTTACCTTCTTTGGCATTAAATCCTTTCAAAACTTGTGTATTATCCATTATATGAAATGCCAGTAAATTTTGTTTCTTTGAAGCAGCAGCACCACCACCACCACCGCCACGACCACCACCACTTCCATTGCCACCCACCATTACATCTCTAGCACTGATATCTCCCGCACCCGAACGTCCTGTTCCACTGTACATATCAGCTACAAATGGTATAACTGCAAAAACGACAACGAAAGTAAGACGAATAGCGAAATACTTAGCTTAAATACAATACAAAAGCAGTATTTCATTTCCTTTCATTTGGAAATCGAACGAATAAATTTACCTGTAGCTTTATTCTTCTTTTGCATTTCCATAATTTCATTATTTTGTATAAATTTAAATTTTCCCCGGAATCCCTTTGCAGTTACATTGGAGCTGCCATTAAATTCAATCAGTAAATCCGGTCCTGTGCTGAGAATGTGTCGCGTCCCAGACGATGAATTGCCACAAAGCACATCGATGACGGCGTTCATGTTAGCCGATTCAGCATCGAAAATGGTCAGTTTATCTAAATTACAACTGGAAATTAGAAGAGCGGATAGGAGTTACTAGGAGGCTTTTGATTTGACGGTAAGTAACAGCATTTGTACCTGTCTCCATCCCTCGGTATGTGCAATTCTTCAAAGATAAGTTCAACGCGTGTTTCAGGCCTACAAATTATAAATGAAACGACGATTAATAATGTAAATAAATGTTTTTAAAGAAGTCGTAATATTAATTCGCTGTTGACAGGGAAAACTGAAATATAAAACATACTCGTATTGCAGAGCACAATAAATTTATATATACATCAATAATACGATAAACGAAACTGTAGATCGGTGTGTCCAGGCACTCTACAAATGGGTAACAGAAGCAAATATATGGAAAATGCCAAATTTCGAGGAAAATGTATAGAGTACAGTGAAACTAAATCCATTATTTTTCCAATAGATGCCTTTAGTAATCTGTATCTCGACGTATAAGTTCAATCGAGTTCTGCTAGATGGTGTTAAAAACATAAGAGTTTATATTCAAAAAACTACTCAGACAGTTTTGTGCAGCAAAGGGAAGATAGGACATAATTTACAGATTTTCTTTAACAAATTCCCCTAGGCTGCTGAAAATGTAAGTATTGTGCATGGTTTTGATGCTGCAGCAACCAATTAAGCGCAAATTTGGGTTAGTCGATTTTGTTCTGGTAACTTAGCCCTGAAAGTATAATTATCGAAAATGTCGATAGAATAATGGAAATTGCAAGTTTGACTATCATTTAAGCACAGTTTCGATTGTCCAGGAGTTAAACATTGCACAAAAAGCCGTTTAGAACCACTGTTTACAAAAAAAAGAAAGCTCATTGTATGAGTGCCACGATTTAACGCAAAAAAATAAACTCATGGATCGAATTTTTACCTGCGAATCGCTGCTGAATCGCAACAAAATCGCTTCATTTTTGAAGCGGATGTTGATTGATGTTAGAAAGTGGGGGCAGTTACGACAACGTCAATGTGTTCCTTCAGGACACATAGATAATGACTCCCCAGAAGCTCCGAAAGGTTGGTTGGGAGGTTCTTGTGCATCCACTTTATATTAAATAGGGACTTTGCACCAAATGATTACCACCTGTTTCTATACATGGTGAATGATTTTGCTGATAAAAAATTTACTGCAAGAGAATCTTGTGAAAAATGACTGTTACAGTTTTTTTTTCTTGCCAAAAAGGAAAGAGGGTTTCTATGAGAGAGGCATAATAGAATTACCTTTAAAATGGCAACAAGTTATCGAAGAAAACGGTGCTTATAAATCGGATTATTTTAACCAAGTTAAATAAATCCTTTAATGTCTTGCATCATATCTGCCAATACAAATGACAATAAAATAATTTTGTTACTAAAAGTTATATCCTTAAAAAACTAACAACATCATATATAAATATAAGCCCTTGTTTACGATTTTTTTTTCTCACTTTCCACTTTCATCTGTCGAGTCTTATTATATCTTTAACCTTTTAGTTGGTTTCATTAAAATAATTCAATAAGAAAATCAATGATTTCATTCGGATGACATGAAACATTCCCTATTTCTTAAGAACTCAAATTTTATAATCTCTCATTATTGACATAAACGCTTACTTACCTTCCGATAAATTTATAAGAACATTTAATATGTGCTGGATATTTGGCTGGAAACCGTGGCGAATGGAAATATTTCCAAATCTCTAAAACTGTTGGCGACACATCCGGATTGGCAAAAAAGTAATAATCGCAATACGTGCCGGGTATCAGACGGCCGTCATTTTTAAAGTTATCTAAGGGACATAAATTTCACCTAACATTCAAATTGAATCCTTTCGGATCGCCTTACAGAGTACTTACTCTTTTTCAAAAATCGATATTCCGCTGTTACATTCAATTTCCAATTATCGCTATTCTGACGCATCGGCTGAGGTTTGTCGCCAAAGCGTAAACGCAAAGCGAATACTTTGCTCGAGCTATAAATAAACTCGTGCGGTCGTAAATCATGAACATCCATGAGGGCCGTGGTAAAAGTGCCGCCGCTCGACAGATTGGGAATTGAGCCAATATTGGACATGCTATGCGATGGACTGGATACATTTGTTGAGCTGTTATGACTGCTGGCAGTATTGCTGATGGCGATGACATTATTGGCATTTTTCGGTGATTTGGTGGAAGACGTTTGAGTGCGATTGCATAGAATGAACTCAGGCAAAGTGGTATTTTCGACAACGGCCTCGCGTTGATATGGAAAGATCTCAATATAATCTAAACAGCTGCAAAGATGAGTAAGAAAGCAAAAAAGGTGGCGAATTTAGAGCAGCAACAGGAAACGGAAGTTATTACATTCAAGAGGAAATAAAACATATGTGCTAATAGGTATTCAGGTAATTAATAAAAATATTTATTGGTTAATATCAGTTTTTGTATTGTAAATAAATAATAACACATATTATAATCTGTAAAATATTCAATTTTCTCCATCTTTGTTTTCTTTGCGTTTTCTCACGCCACACAATAAGTGACAAAAGGCTATATAATCGATCATTGGAGGATCTTCCAAGTTCTTCGGTTTGGCTAAGGGAGCATGACTTAAAGCCTCCTTGGCTTCGGAATTAGACATTTTGTCGCCAAAGCTGGTCAATTCCTCAAACATTCTGGAATTTGAATTAGGTGATAATAGGGAAAGAAATCAATCAATAGCTAAGCATTTCAAACATACTTTCTCTCTTCGATTTTGCCAGTACCATATAAATCCCATTTGCTCCAGGCTTCCAACAATACATCTTCAGGATCCAATTCAACGGTGCGATAACTCATTAGCTCCACAAAAGCATTCAAGTCCAAGGGTTCTTTGGCCTAAATAAAACAAACATTTAGTGGCATATAAAATGATAGTACAATATATATTTGTGTAATTCCAAATATTTTCTAGCCAACATAACGATTTTTTGTATCTGATCACTTTCAACTAGAATGAATTTTGAAGCAGCCGGTTTAGTCATTCCTAAGAATTAACTTATACTAAAGGTTCCAGTTAGTCTCAAAGTTTCCCTTATTCCTCGTTTTACAGCGTCTCTGCAGGCAATTAGTGCCTGCATATTACATGTAATTTTCAAAACTGTATAAACGATTCCTACAAATTTGTTTCCGGTTTTGTTTTCGTTTTGCGTTAGTTTATAGAGCTGCTTTGTTACTTACAAGTGGCTGAGGGTAAATCATTTCCATAAATGTAATTTTTACACCACCAGTACACTAAATGAACTACTCTAGAAACCATCCCATATAACGTTGAAATAACCTTCAAAAATATCGTGCACAATATGCGCTTATTGCGGGAAACAGTAAAAAATCTCCTACGAAATAGAAATACAGACACGTATGTATGTATGTGTGTTACGTCCAGGCTCCTACACCATTCATTCAATTGTAATGAGATTTTACAAATTGTTCGCTAGGAAGTTTACGGTGAATACGATGATTAATCTAATTCCATATATTAAATAAAAATTTTTTGGTACGAGGCAGCAAGTGCTAGCCGCTATTATTTTTGTATGACCTTGAAGACTTTATTTAACATAGTTAGAACGATACCATTTAGGTTAAATATGTACCACTTGACGGGATCACTTGTTACCAGATCCGGTCTAAAAGACGGATGCATAAGAACCACCCAACCAAGCTCCTGGAGCTTCTGGTGAACCATCATCGACGTGTCGGTTTGGCGTTGTCCTGTCATCTCATATTGGGCAAAGCTTGCCCCTTCCAGCCGATCGTTTCCTTCAGACCATTCAATTGTTAACATTACAGGCCCGAATTAAGAGCGGCACATCTGAACATGGTGCATTTACCGGAACGGAATCGACGATATCAAATTTCTCATGGTTGGCTGTTACAGTTTTAGGAGCACAAACATTATTCGCATTTTCTGGCGCTTTCGCCTTTAATGCTGGAACTATCTGACTTTTCGCAGTGTAACTCCATTAAAAAAAGAGTTTTCGTGAAATATGATGCAAATTGTTTCCACTAGACAGTACTATGTTCTTACGTCTCAATATGTCGAATAATATACTTGTAAATTTTAAAAAGAAATAGTAATAAAAAAGACCCAACTTAAAAATTCTGAGAACGTATTTTGGTGGCTTTATCGAAGAAAAACTGTGAAGTAAGACTGGTGCCCATCTTTGACGCGTGCTCAAACAATATTAAGTCAAGCAATTACAAACGTGCGTAAGTAGTTTTTGAGTACAAAATCTTATATTTCTACGCCATTTAGTGTGACTCGGACGAGATATGGATTACTAAGGCCACCTATTTTAAAAATAATGAGTTAATTGCAATAGACTTAGTCCTGCTTGAGTGCACGTGAAAGATGTACACCAGCAAATATGGAACGAGCCATATTTTACAGTTTTTCTCCAATAAAGGCTAAAACACAAGCCAAACGGCTAAAACTATGGTAGTGTTTATTGTCCTGATACTGTAATAGGCAATCAGTCGCAATTTTGCGACTCGGCGACTCTGTTTCGGTAACTTTAGTCTTAGCGGTGTACGAACCTCTGGAAGGGAAATGTGAAAAATGTCGATGGAATAATGAAAATGCTCAAGCCCAATTGCCATATATACACTATTTCGATTGCGTAGAAGCTATACATTGCACAAAAACCGTTGGAACCACTTTAATAAGACCGCATGCAAGAAGAGGCTCGATGTATTGATACCATATGAAAAAAAGAAAAACCTCATCGCAGAATTTCCATTTGAGTATCACTGTTAAATCTCAACAAAATTGATTCATTTCTGAAGCGGATGGTGACTGATGGTGATGGATGAAAAGTGGGCCACTTGCGGTGGTCGGGTGGCCAAGCCAGGATTAACTACGCGTTTGGTGGGATTTGCAAAAATTCATCTACTACGGAATGTTCTCTACGGCCAACACGTAATTGGAGCCTGTACTGTTAACAATTGTACAGTCTGAAAGAAGCAATCATTGAGAAGTTGAAAAAGAAGCAGAAGCTTTGAAAACTTTATTGATAAGTTCCTATGCATCGACCTTTCAGTCCTGACCTGCCACCAAGTGACTATTACCTGTTTCTTTTGGATATTGCTAGTGAAAAAATTTCTTCAAGGGAATGTTGTGATAATACACTGTCCCAGTTTTTGCCAATAAGGACAGTTTTACCAATAGGGAAAAAGACTACATAGCGTTATCTTCGTCAAGTTTTTCGGCAATAAGTTGTCGAACAAAATGGTGCGTATCTAAATCGGATCATTCCAGCTATGCTAAATAAAGCCTTCAAAGTCTTACGAAAATAATGGATTTATTTTTACTATAATTTGCATTATTTTGCTGACATAATTTCGCCCGTCACTGTCCAACTATTCAACGGATTACAAAATATCGTAATTTGCTTCTTAGTCTTTACACCGGCTAATCTGGTAGTGGTGTCAAGTATTTTTTTGCATTTTTTTAATTTCCAATTTATTAAAAATCGTATTTTTTCTCATACTTTTTGGCATTCACCCGGTTCCAATATAATTCTTGGAATGTTTGCTGATTATTCTAGCATCTTCACTGTCATGTATCAGAAAATTTAATTTTATCCATAATTACTTTTTTTCACTATGTGTAAAACAAAAATTCTCCAAAACTGAATTTTGGAATATTATACAAAAATATGTCTACCAAAATGTTTCCGAAATATCAAAAATTGCGAAAACATTTCCCTTTTTTGCATTTTCCTTTTTTGTAAAGTTTTTAAATAACATCAAAAATTCGTAGAGCAGCAGATAAAATTTATAAAATTTTAAAAAGTTTTTCATTACAAGAGTTGTTGTTGCGCTAAACCTACGAGTAGAACCCCTTTTTTTCATACAACAACATTTAAAATCCTTGGAGTTTTATTTCCCAAATTAAAGATATATGAGCATTCACTTCAACAACCTATAAGGTTAGGCTTATAGGTTCTGAATATCGCATTCTCCTACATTGAAATTTACTGCAGAAGCATCTTGTCCACATCATAGAAATAATCTTAGCAATCCAGGTTTTTTTACATTTTCACATACTTACCTCCTTTAGCATTTCCTCCAATAATTCTTCTGTGGCTTCAGAACCCAATGCACCAAAAGTAAATCTCAGATCATCTTTTGAAAGCAAACCATCACAATCAGTGTCAAATAACAGAAACACCTTTTGCATTTATAGATAAAAGAAAGGATATCACTCAGAATATTGCAAAATTTTCTGCCACCGCATTTACTTCTTTCAATTCCGCCAATTTTCGTATATCCAGATCTCGTTCGGCATCAAAATCATCAGTGGATAATTCCTCGGGTGGACGATAGGGTCCCGAGCTCACGGGTATTTTCAAGCTTGGATTAAAAATCTCATTAATAGCCTGCATGGCCTCTGATTCCGATTCCATCACGGGTTGTGGAGTCGATGGCTTTCGAGACGCTGCGACTTTTTGGCGGCGCTATATGGAAAAATGTTGCCAGTTAATCCCATCCTTTTTCGCGGAAAATCTTCTCTACCTTTTCCAAATCATCAAAAGAAATTGCATGTTCACTAGTCATGTTTCTTGATTATTTTCAAATCCTTAGCGTTCAGGATATTTAAAATTATTCCGATTTATTTGCGATATTTACTTTGCTTGCACTTGTGATCACTACTCGCGATGAGTTCTAAAAATTAACTAAAAGTTTTCTTTCGAAGATGTTGTCTAAATTCAGTTCGATTGATTTTTCGATGCAGAAACATTTATGATTTGTTTCACTTGTTTATCATGTATTTTTCTAAATTGACACAAATTCTCACATATTTAACGTACGATTTTACATCATTTACGATTTGGATGGATGAGTATTCATTCCTATCGACCTGCGGTTTATTCAACTTTCGGTTAGAGCTGCACCGTTTATCCCCCCTGTATCCGTAGTGTTTGTCGTATTCATATTTTTCCTTTATATATAATCATAAAGATAAATGTCATTACGCTTTAATCGTTTTTTTACGAAAAATATTCTGTGATGTGCTTCTCTGCTATGGAACCTTTTTTGTTTTTAAATTATTTTATGGCTTTTGATAGATTTCCTTTAATATAATTTATTGTAACTATACAGTAAAATGATGTGATGATATGAAATGACAAGCATCATACGGCAGTGGAGATCTTCTTTTTTTGAAAAAGGAAATGAACTTGATGTTGGTGATTACCTACTTAAATCCTTTCTAGCCACAATCAGAAAGCGCGGGTTTCTGCGCGAAGCGTTCAAGTTATCGTAATACATGCGAAAACGTCGAACAACCGCCAATTACAACACCCAAAGCAGTTCCCCTACTTTTCTAGACTCTTATTAAACATAGAACTCGAAATTAAATTTGCAAAATTTCATTGTGGAATATCATTTGTGGCTCTAGGATCTATTAGTTAACATATAGGGGTGTTGAATTATACACTCAAATATTGGTCGACATTAATGAATCCCAAATCTTCATAATTATAACTAAAAACGAGTGCAGAAATTCCTGCAAACAGATTTACAGATAATCTGGTATAAAACCAATCACATAATATTTAACACTATAGGATGTCACACAAATCTCTCAGACACATTTGCACATAACGTCACGTTGGAGTTATTTTGTTAACACAAGGCAAATGTGGTGAGGCGGGGAGTTATATATTCAGAGATCTGTATGCTACATCTAAAAGAAACATATAGTAGTTAGACCCAGAACATCAAGCTAGCAACAATGTATCTCCGGAAATATATATATTTTTAAGATACATGGTAATTCAAGCAAAGCACTTCTACTTCTGTTGTTCGAATTTTGTGCGTATCCATGAAATTGGAATGCAAAGTGCAGCTTGCGTCTCAAGCCAATTCAAAATTTTCACATCTTACTGAAAGCGGCTAATTTGAGTGGGCAGTAAAAAACAAGAAGAGGAAAACTTGGAGATCTACTAAAGATACCACGCAAAAAGGCACGAATTCGGATGGGATGTTGTAGTTGACAAAGAAGACTTAGTCACATTGTCTCATGGTTTAATCAACCGAATAGCCGCAATCCACAATAAGGTGTATTGTTATGCTCACATTTCATTGTGCAGGTGTCCTGACGAAAGATAAATACGGTGAAATAAAATTTTCAAAGGATCGCATGTAATAGTAGCAATAGTAAAATTAATGTGGGATTTTTTAATACAACGCAAGAAAGTTTCTTGGACCTGCAGTCGGAAAATTCTGCCTACGTAGCAGCACCACCGATTACAGATCAGACTGGCCAGTTCCGCGTATGTCATGTTGCGCGAAACGGCAATAAATAGTGATAGATTTCAATACAATGATGTTCATAAAGCAGCAAGTCGGTAATTCACTGACCGTAACTCAAAAAACCAGATTGATAACGTAACAATGGAAGGATGGCATAATTTTATAGTTATGGACGTACTCGCATGTGTGAATCATAGTGCTAACGTAAACTTCGATCGTCATCTTGTTGTAGCTAAAACGAACATAACAAAGCACAAGGGGTACTAAACACTGTGAGGGTGAAGCTATAGCCTATTCCAAGGAACTCTTCCTATTAATGCAACGTAACGAAACCAATACCGGCGCTTTTAACTCATAGCAGCAGCATATTGCGCATTCAATAGCAACTGTCGTAAAAAAAAACCTTTTTTTCAAGTCTTGTTGCGATTAAGAAAATCGTACAGCCTCTGAGCAAAAAGAATGCTGCGTATGTGGCATATAGTGAAGGAAGCTATAAGGAGAACAAAAGAATCTGAACGTCTTATTAGGCGAAGGAAACCGTAAGAGGCGGGATAAAAACTTATAGAAACAGAATTGAGTCCGAAAAAAAATAAGATATTAACACCAAATAATCTAATAAATAATGTACTTTTTACATATTCACCCCAAAAAATAGTCTAATATCAACTACCTTAATGTCATCAGCTTTTTCTTTCGATTTGCCAGAGTGATTGTTTGTAAAAGAGTTTTTTAAGACTGACAACACTTTTGTAAATGAAAATTTTCTATAAAGACACTACTCTCTATGAACGACCCCATTCCCCATGAGAAGCTTATACACAGATGCTTTTTATTTGTATAAAATGCCTGTAAAAGCATTTGCACATTTCCTATATAAAAGTGATCATTTTTGCACCTCGGGTCCAAGAGGAAACCATCTTTAAGGAACCATAGGTCCAATATAAAAATACAAATGCAAAATACATAAAAACAATTCCAAAAAATGCATTAATGTTAGTGATTATCTCACATGAAATATATTCCAAATTTTTTGAAGATATTTCACATTATTTGGAAATAACTTCGTATTTATGTTTGCAATAATGATTAAAGATTTATATCAACGATTAAATGAAATTATTATGGTCGTCATAGTCGACCTACTGTGCAAGGAATTACCAATATTATAAAAAAATTTTAAGAAATTGTTTCAATAACAGCGTTTTTGGAACTTTGAAGGAAATTATAAAACAAAAAATTAAAAATAGTGCATTACAATTTCAAAAATCATTTTTCAGCAAATGCTGAGAAAGTCAATCAACGTTTGTTTTTAATTTGATGCGGTGATTTTTGTTAAAGTTTTTCACATTTTCCCTAACATGTCTAAAATGTATGTTTTTTGTACTTTGCAAACTGGTAATCGATCGAAATGTTGCCAGAACAGAAAATTTTGTCAAAATTTTAAAATTTTATGGCATTTTATTATTTAATATTATATTTATCATTCTATTAACAAGGATATTTATTGTAGTTTGATAACTTTTTTCGACCGACAATACGACGTAAGCAAAAATTTAAAAATGTTAATGCATTTTATCACCAAAATTTAGTAGAAAACTCAAAATCGTCGATATCATGCATGATTGATTCAAGTTTTTTAAGTTTTTTTCTGTCCATCAACGGGTCTAGCCTGCATTATATTATATATATATATATATATATATAGGTATATGTATATATATATATTATTTATTATTTATTATATATTTATATATTATTTATTTTATTTATTACATATTTATTTATCATTCTTTTAGCAAGTAGGTACATTTGTTCGATCAACGCAGCGCTGGAAGCGAAAATTTAAAATGTCCATATTACCTTTTAATACACAATTCGATTCACATGGCTATTAACTTTTAACAAAAAACTGCTCGATTTTTTCATTAAAAATATTTATATTTTTGTTAAGCATTGTAAGTATTAAGTAAATTTTTTTTATAATATTTTTTTTTTCATGTAGTTTGTAAAATGTTAGTCGAAATATCGCCCCAGCTTAGAATTATTATAGCACACAGAAAGTTGTATTTATCGCAAAATTATACGTCACAACTATAAATTTGGGATTAATATAATTTTCCTGGAATTTATTCTTATTCACTTGTTTATAAGGAAATTATTTCATAAAGAAATGAATCCAAATATTTGGGAGTTATTTTACTCTGAATTTGGGACTATTTTTATTTCTTATTAATTTCACTCAACATTTTTTTTTTTTTTTTTGGCTTTTTCATTGGAAATCATTTTATTTTGCCGTTTATAGCAAAACTTTTCAAATTTTAAAAATAGTTTATAAAAATTATAAATTATTAAACATTTATGAATACGGTTTTTCAAAATATGATAAGTATATGTAGATAATCACAAGCCGTTTCTTTGTTTTGATTTTTCACTCATCACCATGTAAACAAACTATTCTATTATTATTATTATTACCACGAAAATTTTGGAACAAATTTAATAAATTTGCATAGAACCATATATTTTGGTAAAATAAGGGTAAAATTGTAATAATTGCAGTAGAAGTAAAACACAAAATCGCAAACATTTCCAATCATTTTTGTAAATGTTTATCTAAAGTATTATAGCTTTGTAGAAAAGAAAAATGTTCAACCAAAAATGAAAATCTTATGGAAAGTATACTACAAGCGTTTTTGGTTTATGAAAACAATTTTTGGGTACAATCTTATTATACTCGTAATAAATATATTTTAAAATATTATGAATAAAATCCTTACATTCAACATAAGTTTCACAGCAAGTTTACGGTATAAAACCGGCGCAGTGGTAGTAATTTGTGTGTACGGAAAATAATGATGTACTACCACAGCTGCATCGCCCGGTAATAGCAGAAACCATATCCACAAGATTAGGATGCAAATGCCAGCCAATAAAATTGGAAAACGTGAAACGCTTTAAATGCAAAGATTGATTGATGCAAATGAAGTGCACAGCAACATTTTTCGATACTTTTTAACGAAATTATCAACACAAATCGTAGAGAAATTAAAGAGGCAAGGGAAACGTTACAATTTCGAATATTCTGGCCAATGTCTTCATGAATATCTACTTTATCGTGTGGGGGCATGGCTTGTTTGATGTTCGGATGTTGGTGTACAATGTAAAATAAAATAATTTTTGCATAATTTGTATTGTAATGTTATTTGTATTCGCAATTGAATGAAATACATTAAAATAGCTTCTGTGCCCACTTAATTATGAACCAATATCGAGTGAATACGTTTTGTATCGCTTCGGTTGATTTTGATATCACTTGGTAGGTAATATTTTAATTTTTATGTCGTATATTTATGACATTGGTGCGTGATGTCTGACTGTCTCACAAATCACCGCCAGCCAAAACAGCCGAAGATAAGACCATTAAATTTGAAAAGTAGGCCTCCAATGTGCCACGCGTACTAAGACGGCTATAAAACGGGACAGAAAGGGGACAAAAAACCACAATTACTCAGATCAAACGGCAAAAGCTGGAATATAAAATTAGGACATAAATCTATCTGCCAACATAGACGGGGAAAAAGAGTTGAGTTTAGTGAAAATGGCTATAAGGATTTATACCTTTCATGAATATACTGTTTATATTACATAATTTGTATGGGAGTTGCCAGAGAGGTGTTACCGATTTCTTTTGTGCTTTTTATTATTTGGCAAATTTTGCAATAAAAAAGACAAAAATTTAAGTAACCATCTACGAATTTGAATGTATTGCGTCCTGTGTTCAAAAGGAGCAATCATAGTAAGCGCACCAATTATAGCGATGTCTTTCATCGATCGCTTATAACGTCCTGTCGAGTGTTAAGACTTTTCTAGCTGGCCTCATTAGACCTTATCAGTGTAGCTTTAAAACTGGAAGATCCAAGAAAAATGGATCAACACATATCATACTTTCGTCAATTATATCACAGCCTGTATGTACGAGACCGTCTTCAACAAGTGGCCATAAGGGACTTGCAAGATGTTACTTCAGCCTTCTTCCGCATTGATGGTAAGCGAGAACAATATTATTCATTATGTCAAGTTATACAATTGAGTAGCACGAGCAAATTATAAAACTTTATTACCAAAATGACTCTTCATTGGTGCAAATACATGCAAACAATACATATCTCCAAAATACGAGTACAGCAAACGGACATCATTACGCAACTCCTTAATGGTTGGACCGATTTGGATGAAATTTTTGAAGTGATGGGGAGCTTATGATTGGAGACTCAGCAATTCACGTTTAACCAGAGCTGTACAGTGGGGGTCAAAATTGTGGTACTTTGGATTTGGCACATTTTTTGTGAAAATAGAAGCGATGACTCTAATGTTGGAACTAGAAATAATTCGCAACAAATTTTTTGTGATACACATATATATTTGGACTGTAGGATTTTTGGCGTACGTGTTGTAATTTTTATACAAATGATATAAGTGTAGAGTACCATTGGAAAGGTGATTATCCATAGAATGAGAAATTTTAAGAAAACGGTTCGCTTAGCTTTCTCATCTTCAAATCTTCGGTCAATATACGATGTATATCACTTTTTGTAATGCATATCATTTCAGCTAACTCACGCTATTTTGTGGATTTTTTTAACCGTGTCTGGTTATCAATTGGCAGCTTGGCAGCTCGTACGTCCTCGTTTGAACTCTGCTACCCAATATATTACCTCCGTAAATGGAGGAGCAGACTCCCCCAGAATAGAATTTGGCTCGGCTTTAATATTGGACTAAGACCTTTCAAATGGAAATATTGAATTGCATAACGTCGACCAATTTTTTCCATGTTTAAAAATTCTCTGAGATCGTTTACTTTTGAAATAAAAAATAAAAATACTATACAACGTGGCGTCTTGAAACTTAAAACATATATTTTATAAGGTTGCCACTTTTCACCAAAAAAAATTCTTTTCAAACTACTGGCGCCATCTATACGTCAGGTCGGCATTTTCAAATATACTTGAAAAGAATCCCATAATTTGCAAACAAATGCCAAAAATGCCCAAAATTGTAAAAAGTTATTTGTATACCTATATTTGCTGTTTATGGATAACTGATGGCCGAACTTGACACGATTATTTTAAATAAATAGTTATAAATTTGCATCTAAACAATCGAACAAGAACTTGTGCATTTAAACATATTTTGGGTTAATATTAATCTTTTGTTCAAAAATATTGCATACTTTGAACAAGCTATGGGTGCCATTGTAACAATTAGGGGGGCAGTTTGGCTTTGAAGTATTCTAAATTTTGTACATTTGTATATCTTTCAAAATAATACAAATATGCAATCAGTAAAACAGTGATGATGCTTTTTTCCCAAACTTGTTGCAAAAATGCTTTTTTCCACAAATTTTGAATTGTTTCTGCCATTTATAATATGTAGAAGTTAGAAGTTGATGTGTTTTGTTTTACAGTTTACGTTATGCTTTATTACCTTTCAGAAACATATTTTCCTAAACAATTCCGACTTCTATTCACTGTACAATTGGCAACAAACTATGAAAGGTCAGAGGAAACAATTTTAAAAAATACTTCAAAAATCGCATGTCTGCTGGCGAGCGCTATCTATCAATGATAACCAATTTAATTTGGTATAAACTGCAGGACAACGCTACGTGTCACGCAGCGAATGCCACAATTGGCATTCTATATGTACATGAACGATTTGAGGATAATAAATTATGCAAATTGGTTACCAAAACCATGCGATTTTCTTATGGCGACGATAAAAGGTAAGAAGCCAACCATACGTTTTTCGAAATTAGAATTGTCAAAAGATAGTTGTTAAATGATAGAACGATAAATAGAGCGAGTGTGGAAGCAAGAATTACATCACCCTGGTTAACTGGCTAAAATCAAAAATCAGTTTCTTTACGGTTGCACATTTTGTAAGGACTGGCTGACATAGGGGACGGGTTTGTAAATTTTGAACAATATGAATATTTCACATCCGGTGCGACATAACTAAAAAAAGGCAAACATAAATAAAAATAAAATACAATATTGACCTTGACGGCCTTTCTTGTAATTTTTCATATATCTGTCCCCTTTGCAATTTATTCAACTAAAAATATTATAAACAAAATTGTGAACCTTCGAAATGAAATCCTTGCTACGGTCATGTTGGAAGCGGTCTATTCTAAATCCGATTTGCTTTAAATTTTTCAAAAGACACGATATGCGACGTCAACGAATTTATAATATTACACGAATCTTACTAATGAACCGCTTTAACTGGCGCCAGTTAATGACGTGCAGTCCTTTAATAGAAATGGCCAACGTAGATGCACAGTTGTCATCTTTAGCATCCTCCACGGCCACACAATTTGTTGTAAACTTATCGACTAAATGAGGCTTTAAACACAAATGCAAATCACGGAAAAATGTATAGCCGGAGGCCAAACACAACTTACTTGGGTCTCAGCTGCAAATGCCTAAAACGCAACGAGACTATTTCCTCATTCGATCCGGTAATGAAAATCAAAAAACAATCATTTTTGGCATGACGAGCCATTGAAGCGTTCAACGCTATAAAAGTTGGCATCATCGAGGTACCATTATGATCTTGAGCATGCAAACAAGAACACTCTGCAAGAAATCACAAGAAAACACGGTAGCGATTATCGGTAGCTGCATCGATGATTATGCCACAAAATTATAAATTTACCCAGAAAAAGACTTTTGGCGGAATTTGTAATGTTATTGGCCACAGCCAATGTTGAAAATATTATAATACATTTCACTGAATTTAATAACATGATAGTTCACCCTTATCTTCTTTATGTGCACTAATTTTAATTTAATAGAAATTAAACACTTTCACTTTCAGCGATTCATTTAGATACTATCAAGACACCCGGCAGAGGATAGCAAACATTGGCGTGTACAAGAGGCCGCGTTCTAACGCCAACTAAACTGTGTCTGCTCACCGGCAAATTGTTACACTTAATGTGACTTTAACGATTTTTTTTTTAAAAAAAAAAAGAAGGCAAAATACAAAACGGTCAGTTTCCCTTTTTCACTTTTTATCTAAGGCCCATAACGTAGGTGGACAGACAGACAGACATATGGACAGACTGGCAGGCATGCATACTCCAGAGGAAGCGAAAACAGCATTATGTAGCCATAATATCGTATCACTCAGGGAGGACGTACGGTACACACACACGTGTGAATGTTTACACGTATGGACCAGTTATCATATGAGCGGATATGTGTTTTAGGATTCTATTTTTGTGGTACGGGAGTTGTTGTATTTAAAAATAGTGTCTACCAGAGTTTAGTTTGTCCCGCATTATTGTAACTTTGACAGTGGCAACTTTGCGACCTATATCATCAACATCATCATCACCAACACCGCCTTCCTTCACATTGTTGTCCTATCGTGTTGGCGTAATCATGGGCTCTACCACTGGGTGACCACAGGCGTCAGTTATTATTACCACACTTATGAGATTATTAGATATTGCAGAGAAACCCCAATGGAACAAACAAAACCAACATCAAACCCATGTGAACCTACGGGTACACGAAATTGCTTACCTATATTGCTGTGTATGAATGAAAGCATCACATGAAATTAGTTAAGTTGGTTAACGTGGTGTACAGTGGTGAGGTGTCAGAAGTTGTGGAGGACATAAGTGAATATCCGTTATGATAACTTCAGAAAATGTTTAATAAAATTCCTTGAGACTATTTGAAATTGAATTTATTGATAGAATTGCCAACTGCCGTAAGGACAAATTGAAATTGATGCCCAATCAACAGTAATAATTTTTTTCGACTGTAATTTCACAAATCAAATACGAAAAAGAATGTTTACTGGTTGTACAGGGTGACTGACGAATATTGGTACCAACTGTAGTTTGGTAGCGGTCAGTGGGAACAGTTACTTAAAGAGGTTGGAAAAATTGTTATTTTCGATACTAAACCACTACAGCATGACATTCTTCGAAATTCGTCTTTTAAGCAGTGAAATAGGGATGCACGGAGACGAACAAGGAGCCTTCCATAACAATTGGTTAAGATAAGGGATGTGCGTTCTCCTTTGACCAAAGATGCGCAATCAAAAGCGATTTGTTTCCAAAATTCATACCATTAGCAAATAAAATATAAGGAAGTTATTCCATTTGGTACCAGTAAAAACGGATGTTTAAACGGCCAATATTATGATTTACATGAATGAGATATGGGATAGCTTCCCACATTCAGTGAATTTATACGCATTAGATTTTTAGAACATAGAACGTAGCTTTATCTTTTTGACTATTTCTATTATTATTTATCTATTTTCAACCTTTGGTGAAATTAATTTCATTAATTAAATGTCATTAGAATCGTAATAAGGCGAAACGTAAGTCGTTTTCCCTTCGTAAATCCAACATGTTTTCAATACTGTATAAATATATGACTTCAACTGCGGTTAAATTTCATAGACTCCAAAACGCCGACTTCACACCACTATTTCTACCAATGTCGACTTTAACATGTGTAAATTATACATTGCTTTACGATGCGGAGATGCAAGAAGTATAATGATATTTATTTCATTTGATTTATTTGATTACATTTTGGATTTCAATACAATACTCCTAAGAATGAACAACAAAATAAGTACAATTCATATTTGATTACAGAGAGGGAGATTATTGTTTTCGATACGGTAATCTTTCGATTAGGGTATTGTTCTATATTCGCGATATCGAATTGATATAATTTGGGACCGCAAAAACTATCATTTTAGTATCATAAGTATATACAATATACAATATATAATATATAATGTATTATATATAATATATATATGAAAACCGAGAAGGTGATATCCTTTCGACATTACAATGCCATCGTCTGGTTCATTACGTTGCTTCCTTAAGTTATTCCTTAAGTTATAATAATAATGCCACATTAATCTGCACCCCATTAGGGATTTTTAAAGCCCACTGTGCTCTAAAGGCAACTAGACAATGAAAAGTTGATACACTTTAACCATGTGTGATTGCTCATTTAGTGTATTAATATGTCAGCAAGTCCGTGTAAAACAAAAACTGTTCTAACGAGCATGGAGACAATAATATACAATCGATTTCAAAAGAACGTCGGCAAAACAAATCAAAGTTATGTTTTGTAAAGACTACAAAATGGGCAGAACAAACCACAGCATGTCAATGCGTAAACAAGGAGAAGTTGATAACATAACGAACATAAAGTACAGTCCCTTAAAAAAATTTCCAGATCAAAATTCTTTTTGCAGGTTGGCACAGCTGTCCCCATTCTGACGCCCATTTTGAGCGCGATTTGTTATTTAGTTTGTTTACATTATATGATTTTGTCAGATCAGTGTATTTTGCGATTTTTACAATAAATACAAATATTGATAAAAAAAAAATTTGTCCTAAATTTTGTATTGCAAATAGAATTTCGTGCATCCAATCATTGGCTCACTGGTTCACAAGGCTTACGGTGAATTGATTTTATCAAATACATGTTCACATGAGTGGTACAGTGCACCTAAAAACGGTCGAGATGTTGTAGAATACTTGCCCCAACTGAAGTTATTACTGACAAATTGAATAAATGACTATCGTCATTTACATTTCCAGAGAGGTAGCTACTGAGCTTTCTGTCCATACCATTTTTCATGATTGTTTGTGTATGAAACGCGTTGCCCCTCGATTAGTTCCGAAAATCTTCAATTTTCTTTAAAAGTTCAACTGATCCACATTCACAAAAGGCATTATAACTGGGCAAGACATGGGATTGAGTTTAACAAGCACACAAGTCAACAACTTTCTGAAACCCAACTTCCAATTGAGCAATAAACACGTCAAAGTCGACCAAAATTCAAGATAACGTTAACTGTTTTCTTAAATTGCCGCGATGTTTGAGGTGAGAAAACTCGCGGATTTTGCATCACAATAACGCACCATGTAATAATGCTCTAATTATAAACGAGTAAAAAAAATCACTTGATACGGCTCCTGTCGACATTTTATCTATCCAGAATTTATATTACTACTTCAAGTTACTCGTGGAGAGATCTTGTGGAGAGAACTAAAGTCTTTTCGGGAAAATGAAATATAACCTTTTTGTATTTATGATACCTTATGTACACTGCATAACAAATATATACTTATGCATGTTATATTCAATGCATTCCATCGGACAGTTTTTTATAAATGGAACAACATTGTGTTTCCTGCGGCATATCCATCTTTATTTAAGCAATACATAAATTCAAAAGTGTGATAAATACCAACATGGACAACAAAGTAATGATGTCACACTCTTGTTAGGTGAAGTGTCTTTACTTTGTACCAATATGAGATAACCAAAGGACTAACCGAAAGCATTTTTAAAATTATACATTACTTTGATTGCATTAGGTTATTGCTAATCTCTCGTTTCGGAAACGGTAGAGGTAGGTGAGTGAATGAAATAACACTAATAGTGTCCGTAATTCTATATATGGACCCAATATTAAATAAGCTGTAAAATGGATTTGTTTTAAACCAGCAACCTACCCTCTTAGTGGAGCACGAAAATAAAAACTCTACCGCCAATCAATTTCCACCTACTCGGCCACCATGCTATAAAGTGATGTAGACAAATGAAACGCAACTTGTCCAATATTAAATACAGGTAAGAATAGATTTATTCTCTGCATTAAATTCAACAATTCCAAAACGTTTAATTACGTTAAAGTTTTCTTTAATTACGATCTAATAAGTAAATACGTTGCACCTAAATGTATGCTTTGTTTTGTGTGTGTCGTTTTGCCATTTGCTATAGCTAACTTAAATTCGTTTTATGCATCAGTTATCTGTTTTGTATCTGAACGTTTTGCTTAATGCTAATTCTGCTACCTCTACTGTTGTAACTTTGATTTGAACAATTCGGCCAGCACCACTGCTTGTTGACCATTTATGTTCTGAAACATTAAGAACAAAATAAAAATATATTGATTTAGCGTTGGTGGTAAATTCGACCAAATATTGTACTCACTTCGTAATCGTACGGCTGCATAAATTCCTTGCATCTTTTGTACCATTGCTTAGTGCGACTGTATGGCTGTATATCAAAGCCAAATGCCTCGATTTGCGAAATTGTCACGAGCAGACTGAGGTCGGCAATAGTAAAATGATCAGCTGCACTGAATTGTCTCCCCTTGAGTATGGCCTCAAACCATCCCAAGGCTTCGCTTAACTTGGCTTTTTTAGTCTCATCCAACGGAGCGCCCATAAACATTGTCGGGAACTTTAATTAAGAATGAAAAGATAGCAAAACTTATGAGCATCGCCCAGCATCCTAGCCTAGATAACTAATAAAGAAAACGTACAAGGACCAGACAACGCACAATGGTTTGTAAATGGATACGCAAATATGAATACATTTTGGAATTATTGGACAAATCGTAAATTGCGATAAAGATATCAACAATAAAAGATGTTGAATTATAACTTAATAAACTTAGTTATAACTTACAGCTTAATTATAATTTGATGTCTTCGACTAATCTGCCATCGTGGCACCCCACCTAATACGATTTCTAATGCAGACCATTTTCGCTCGCAGAACTAAGTTTAATGAAGGCTAAAATAGTACCGATTTTAGCACAATTAAATGAAAGAAATAAATCTATTAAAATGTAGGTTAAATTGGGTAACTTGTATAGGTGGCATCAGATAGAGCGTGGTTATCCCGACTAGTTTTTCACATTATGCCGAACATTACAATCTATATATATAAAAATGAATATCTGTCTGTCTGTGTACAAAAATAGTTTGTAAGAGAACTCCTCTCACACGGCGTACCCGATCTTCATGAAACTTTCAGGGCTTATTCGTGTCGGCCAGGAGAAGTTTTTTAACTATGTCCGAAGGTCGAAATACAATTCGGTCCAATTGGACAAATGGGCATGGTACCTCCCATACAAACAAAAAATTAAAAATCAATTATTTCCGCTCCTGCTTACGGTATTTGAACAAAATTTGGTGCGTAGGTTTGGTGTACATATCTTAAGTGCTACTGCGAATATGGGCGGGATTGGACAATGGGGCGTGGTACCTCCCATACAAACCATAAATTAAATATCCAATATTTCTGGTCCTGTTTACGGTATTTGAACAAAATTTGGTACATCGGTTTGGTGTACATATCTTAAGTGCTGCTGCAACTATGGGCGGGATTGGACTATGGGGAGTGGCACCTCCTATACAAACCACAAATTAAAAAGCAATTATTTCTGCTCCTGCTAACGGTATTTAATTTTGTATTTCGGTTGAGTGAACATATTTTAAGTTCTTCCGCAAATATAGGCGTTTCTTATTATAATAGACCGATTGGCATGAAACATTTCCAATAAAAATAAAATTTGAAGGCAAAGCAACGTTTGCCGGGTCGGCTAGTTTAATATAATTGACAATGAAATAAATTAGGGACTACACGGGAAAGATTCAATTTGGACAAATGGATCAATTTGTTTGGCCTACTGCAGCTGAATCTCGAATAATCGGTCAATTTGTGTAGGAGGTAGCAGAAGGCGTGGGCCGATGTAGCCCATTTACTATCCCTGGCTACTACGTGGCAAACTATTAATCTGTATCAGGGTTTAAGAAGTTTCGTAAGGATTTACGGCAGTTGTCTTGCCTACAAGTCAGCCAGCCAAACAGGGCATCGCTTAATCGACATAAAAAGTTAAAAAACGCACTTGTTTAAAAGATACTCGTTACTAGTGCTTCCTTCTGGATTAAATTTTAGGTTTGGGACCGCCGACTTAACAAAGAAGACACAAATAGTTGGCCACAATTTTCCTTAAGTTCCAACATAGTCTCTTTTTAGCTCGATACACATTTTTCCAGCCATCAACCGCACACTCCACCACTTGATTGTTGGCAAATCTTTTATCACCAACCCACTTTTTAAGTTTGGAAACTAGGGAAATATGGTGCATGATGAAGCAATTCGAACTTTAATTCATTAATTTGGCAGTCGCAATAGTAAATGTGTGAACTGGAGCATTGTCTTGATGAAACCACACTTCCTTTTTCGGCAAATGCGGCCTTATTAGCTCAATTTCATCAACTAAACGCTACAATAAATTATCATAATATTCGCTGTTGATGGTTTTTCCTTTCTGAAGATAATCAATAAAAATAATCCCATGGGCATCCAAAGAATAGACGCCATAACCTTGCCTGTAAATGGAACCGTCTTCGCCTTCTTTGACAAAGAATTAATGGAAGAATTGTGTTTCCATTCCAGCCCACTCCTTTGATTGTTCCTTTGTCTCAGATGTGAAGTGGTGGGCGTATGTCTCACTCATGGTTATAAATCGACTCAAAAAGTCGGCTTTATTACGGTGAAACGTTGCCAAACACTCTACTGAAATATCTACACGACGCTCTTTTTGCTGTGATGAAAGCTAGTGCGGCAATCATCTTGCGCACAGATTTCTCATCTGCAAATATTCGGTCAATATACGATGTACAGCACTTTATGCCCATTATTTCAGATAGCTCACGCACCTTCAGCCGAAGATCATCCAGTAACATTTTGTGGATTTTCTTAACCATATCCGGCGTGAACACCTCAATTGGTCGACCACTACGGTGTTCGTCTTGGTCGTCCGCTACCCAGTATTTTACAGTCGGAAACGAAGGAGCAGACTCCCCTAGAATAAAATCTAGTTCGGCTTTAATATTGGTTAAACAGAGACGTTTCAAATGGAAATATTGAATTACATGACGGTGACCAATTTTCGCCATGTTTACAAATTCACCGATATTGTTTACTTTTGATGGCTCAAAAAAAAAAAAAAAAAAAAAAAATACTAAACAACGTGGCACCTTGAAACTTAAAACATATGTTTTATAATGTTGCCACTTTTCACCAAAATATTTTTTTAAACTACACGTCACGTCGGTTAGTTTTGGGATCGTCCTGGTACTTTCATTCCTTCGGATGAGTGTGCAAGCAATTAATTAACTAAGATTTATAAAAATATAATAATGCAATAATTTTACAACATAATACTGAGAATACCTTAATAATGTAAGTAATAACCTAAAATATCATTAAGTAAATTGGCAATATAATATTACGATACCACTCTATTCGAAAAGTTTACGGTCTAACCTAAAAGGAGCGTTCCTCAATTAACCACATGCAAAATACTTCGTATTTTGTCGCAAGCGCATTTCGTGTATCCTTTAAACGTTATTATTTAAGAGATAACACGGTAACTGAAACAAAGGAGAAGCAACTGAGCTCAATGAAATACAATGGTTAAGAAATCGATTCAACAACTTCGGATGGACTGTAAAAGCAAAAAAAGCAACAGATGAATCTGGCCAATAAATGATCGAAAAAATTTAGTTTCTCGTGTCACAACTTTTAATGATGATTTTGTAAAATCTCCTCAATTGCATACGAGTTTTCGCTACAGAGTATATGTATGTATATGTATATAGACCGGTCGAAATCTTTCGATTTAATAGATTTTAATATTGTCAAAATGTTCTTGAAAACGTTTTTGCCGAAAACATTTTTTTGCAAAAAAGACACTAAATATGTCGAGAAAAAACAAAAAGAAAACAAACTACAAAAGTATCACCTCAATCAAACCTAATTTTAGCAATTGACGACAAAGCCTTTGCAGTTATTTAATAAATTTACTGCACTTGCTTCTTGCAAATTCATATATATGCGGTGGAGTTTGCAATTGTATACAAAATTGTACTGAAAAGAAATTCAAGCGTAGTTAGAATGACAGTCGATTTTCAAAAGCTTCCCCTGAATTTTTCACCATGTAGAGGAAGGTGGATGAT